>BQNB010116432.1:0-18885 GCA_026074375.1 Tanacetum coccineum
CTGATCCGGATGGGAAAACCAGTCAACCAGCTCGTTCCACTCCTCTTGGGTTCTGCCTTCCCACACACTCGGCGGCGGCGGCGGCACATGCTGTAATTTTGACTCATCATGCCAAAAGGATTAAAACCATCAGCAGCCAACCCTAATCGAACGTTTCTAGGGTCACCAGAGAACTCAGGTTTTATCATGTCAAAATATTTCCATGCTCTACCGTCACACAGGTGATTCATCTTACTGTTTTCCATAGACTGTCCATATAACAACCCAAGAATTTTCATCAAGTGCAAAACCTATTTTACTATGATCACAATTGTACGGGGAAATTTTTCGCTTTATTACATTACTTGCATTGTCAATATCTTAGTATGTCATGTAACTTACATAACTAAAGTAGACGAGCTTACACAACCTATCTATGGCCATTCTGTCTTCATATATGTCAAGAAAACATCACAATATGTCAAGTCAATATCATCATATCTTTTTACAAAGTACATTATTCCTATAATGTACCATTCGCAACGTTATATCAAAACGGGCTTTAAACCGTTATCGTATACCTCTAAACCCTAATCTCATGGAAAGATTAACATCTAAAGTGAATGCACAAGATACTAAAGCATATGTACAAGTAATATAACATCTCATTTGAAATATAAACTCCCTCCAAGTCAAGTACAAGCTTTCAAAGCATAGTCATTAATGCACGATATCCAAAATAGCCGTTTTACCTCCGTTTTCATTCTAATTTCTTCACCATCACTTGTGTACAAGCTACTACACTCAATATACAATGTGTAAACCCTAATTATTCTATTCATAAACTTTCATACACATTTTTACTCTTAAAACCCTAATTCAAAACTTAGAAATCCTAACCCGAGCTAAATACTACACTATGACCCGTTTCTTCGTTTTTATCCATTGTAAACCTAAACCAATACTCAAATCAGTTGTAATAAATTAATTTACAACATGCTCAATCATATACAATCATCATTTCATCATTTTACTTCAACTATATGCAAATGGAATCCGAGAAACCCTAAACGTACCTAAATGGATCATTCGACTCGTTTACTCGTTTTTAACCATTTCAATCTTGAACAACCAATCAAATACCATTGTAAACTCATAATATGAGTTTACAATTCATTATCCATCTTTGTCTTGACAATGTACGCAAGTTAGAAAGCTAGAAAACCCTAATGAACTCAATATGAGCCCTAATTCAAACCCGCGGCTTATTATTCCATTTCAACCCATTTTAACTTAAACCAACGATCAATCCTCATTGATAATCCATTATACAATACCTAAGATCAATATTCTATCAACCTTGATCCATTATACACGAATTATAAGCCAAGAAAGCCAAAGAAACCCTAAACGAGCCCTATGTGAACCCGCGACCTTATTTATTCAATTTCGACCCGTTTTAAACCAAACCACTTGCTAACTTTTGTTAATACTTCTTATTACAAACCATGAGAACATGTTTTAAACATTACTTGATCAATGTATGCGAAATATAAGCCAAAAACAAGAGTTCGAGCCCTAAAGGACTCAATTGAACCCGCGACCCATTCTTGTGCAATTTAACCCATTTTAAAGCCTCTCCTTGCAAAATAACTCACCCACATGTGTTCCTAAGTTGCTTACTCAGCTTCTACAACAAATATCTAGTGTATAATTTGTCTTAAAATGAACCACATCAAATATTTGTTTCTCTTTTCAAGCCGTGGACACAAACACCCTTTATAAGCCTTCCAACACTTCAATCTACTATCCTAGCTTATACAACTCACCTAATAGCTTCACCACATCATGTACTAGACCTTCCAAGTGTCTCACATCAGATTCATGAGCTTCCTTAACCTCCTTGATCTCAAACTAGTATAAATAGAGCTAGAAACCTTCACTTCATTCTCATCCCCCACTCTCTTATCTATAACCCATATAAGGCAGCAATCCTTTGCTCCAATAAGTGCTAAGAAGATCTAAGAACAAGAAACAAGCTAATCTTTGAAAGATTTGATGCCCAGGTGTACTAAAACATGGCGTTACGAGTGGAAAAATACTACTCGAAATGGACCATTTTCCACCTTTTTGCTCCTTGAAGACTCAAACCCGGGGTTCTAGTATTTCTACTTCTACTCCTACACTTTTATAATTTTCATATGATCATAATAAACTCTTGTTAAAGTTTCATAATCAATTCATGTCATTTTCCATTTTGATCCAATTCTTATCACCCGAAACCTAATTTTATGGTTTTCTTAAAACTTAATGTTATAATGATTAATATTGTTTTTATCTATCATAGCTATGGCTGAAACTAATGTTAAAAAAAATTTACTTTATTGATTAATGAAGGAATTTGAACTTAAAACCCGCGCGTTTACGTTTTGAAACCCTAATTTGACAACCCGTTTTGCTTCCTAGCTTAACGAATCGTTATTTTAAACTTGCGTTTACGTTAAAACTTTATTTTAGTTTATCTATAACTTATAAAATATTCTTTTTGAAATGTTAATAATAAAGCTTGATGGCAATTTGGACATGTTTTGTAATTAAAATTCCATGCAATGGGTATTTATCGTATCTTTCTAAAATTTATTAATGTAAGGGCTGATTATGTCATTTTATCAAAGTTTAACTATAGGGGGTCTTATTATGTCACTTTTCAAAAGTGCATAGGTTTAATTGGTATATCTTTTAAGGTTTGATGGACCAAAAGTGTGAAAGTGCATACTTCATGGGTAAACTTCTGCCACTTTTCTGGCTTCTGGGTTTAAATGTAACATTTTGAAAAAGTATAAAATCATGTTTAAAACCTTACAAGACATAACTTTAATTAACGCTTCTCGTGCTTAACATTTCAAGATATTGAAGTTTTTAATTCGCTTTAAAATCTGATTATATCTGTATCACAATAATAGGGGAGCTTCATATTAAGGAGTTTATTCTTTGGTATTACGTTCTTGTTGAGTTATGTTGGGTTTAAGATCTTATAGTTACCCTAGCTCTCAACGTTTATGAAGGACTTCTAAATTATGTTGGCCCGAACGGTGATACAATAATTCTAAACTTTCCAATCAAACTCATAACAATATTAGACTCTCTGAACCAAAGTTCTAGAGTACAATCTTCCTAAGACTCAACATATTTACTCAGGTTGCGTGACGTGGCTGTTTACTATCATTTGCTATATCAAACATTCCCTGTTAAGAGTGTGATTAAGTTCGTGAGCTTTTCATTTAAGAATAATTTATTACATCTATCACCTATCAGGGTGAGTTCATAGCCTCGCCTTTTATTCTTTGAATGTTTTATAAACCCGCGAGGGGGTTACATGCTTGTTAAAAACTTTTTACATATCGTTTTTCTTATAACAATGTAAATTACTTTTCAAAGGGCTTAATGAATTCATAAGACCCCATATTTCAATCTTTTGAATACTTTATTAACTGTGATACCTGATTTAAACCATGAATGAAGTGTTTTTATTAATGTAATGCTACCAGATTATTATTGCCTAAGAATAGCTTCCAGTGCCAGTATTTTACATATCATGAATCACTAATAATTGCATTGCGTTACGGATAGGAATATTGTGTATATAGATCTTATGGGGGTGACGGCTCAAGTTGGTATTACCCCTGTTGGGGTAGCCAAACGCAAATTATTTGTCCTAATGGGTAACCTTGACAAGTTACCTTTTCCACGGGGACATCTTCCATAACCAATATCACTACGGTGATTTCCACTGTTAATGTATTGATGTCATGAGCTTAGATGCAATAATAAATGGTTCCAATGATGATTTCCATGCAATACCGGTATTTCTACTATAACTTATATTCAACTATTACATTTACAAACCTCATGAATTTCACTCAACCTTTGTGTTGACCCTTTTTATGCTGTTTATATCAGGTAATTAGCAACTTATTGCTTGGTTGGTGGCTATGGACTTGAAGATGGCTAAAACTTGTTATCATTCACATTTTATGTTTCTAGATTTTGGGACCTGCCTTTGTAAAAAATGGGGGTGTTATAGATTGGTATCAGCGCTATGGTTATAGAGAACAAGGTCAAAACCTTAACTATAACCACATTTCTTTTCAGCCCATCAAAGTTCCTCGATCTTGCCACTACATTCTGGAACAAGTATGTAAAGATACATATTTATTTTACTATTATATAAATAACTTATATTATTTACAAATTGGGTTGTTATCAGAATGATGTTTTCCCCCAATCGCTCTACTTCTGATATTTAGGGCGCTCTTTCCTCTATGAACATTACTTCGGTCTCATCGGATTATTTCCAGCTTCCATAGGAAGCAGTTTATTTTAACTTCCTTCGGGGGGGTGGGGGGGGGGGGGAAAAAAAAATAAAAAAAAAAGAAAAAAAAAAAAAAATAAAAAGGCAGGAAAAGAAAAAAAAAAAAAATGGAAAGGAAAAAGTGGGGGAAAAAAAAGGGAAAAAAAAAAATAAAGGGGAAAAAAAAAAAATATAAAAAAAAAAAAAAAATAAAATAGGGGGGAAAAAAAAAAAAAAAAAAAAAAAAAACAAGGGAAAAAAAAAAAAGGAAAAAAAAAAAAAAAAAAAGGGGGGAAAAAAAAGGAAAAAAAATAAAAGGGAAAGGGGAAAAAGAAAATGGGGGGGGAAAAAAAAAAAGGAAAAGGGGGGGGAAAAAGGGAAAAAAAAGGGGAAAAAAAAAAAAAAAGAAAAAAAAAAAAAAAAATAAAGGCCGGGGGAATAAAAAAAAAAAGAAAAGGAAAAAGGGTGTGAAAAAAAAAGGGGGGAAAAAAAAAAAAAAAAAAGAAGGGGGTGGGAAAAAACAAAAGGGAAAAATAAAAAAAAAAAAAAAACAAAAAAAAGGGAAAACAAAAAAAGAACAAAACGGGGAAAAAAAAAAAAAAAAAAAAAAAAAAGGGGGAAAGGGGGGAAAAGAAAAAAAAATAAAAAAAGAAAAAAAAAAAAAAAAAAAAAGGAAAATAAAAAAAAAAAAAAAATAGAGGAAGGAAAAAAAAAAAAAAAAAAAAAAAAAAAAAAAAAAAAAAAAAGAAAGGAAAAAAAAGGGGAAAAAAAAAAAAACAAAAAGGGGGGGGAAAAAACAAAAAAAATAAAAAATAAAAAAAACTTTGAGTTTTTTTAGTTTGCTTGTTTCTCTATACAGATAATTATAATCCACACAGTATTATCATCTTTATTCAATAATCCTTATTTAAAGGACGTACAAGCATTTTTTGCTAAAGAGTTACCTATTTCATCACCAGATCCTATTACTCCACCAGCTATTTTGACTCCATCTCTGGTATTACCACCATCATTACTATTTAATCCTTGATATTTCTTTGTTCCTGAAGAACTATTACCACCTAAGAAATGAATCTGTTCCCCATCTTCCTCCTTAAAAACGTTATCTAATCCATCTCAGAATCAAACCCGTAATTTGGTATCACCATATTCCTCAGTTTATACTCCTACCCCACATCAGATATTTGAAATAGGAATAATGTTCAGATAAGTTGTATCTTGAACATCATGAGAAAACAATCGAGATAATTTGAATTACTTAGATGACTCTCTTTTCACCGCATTGAGAAAATGGGAAAAGAAGCAACGTATTAATGGGTAACGAACTTAAAGTCCCCGAACTTAAGAGAATCCGTACTTAGATTATCAACTTCAAAAGATAAGAAATTAGGGGCAAAGGACAGATTGCCTTGCTACACTACAGATTTCCAATCTTGAACAAATCATTAAGGAAATCCAAGCTCGTCACCAAACGGATCAGGAGGATCTTTAGGATGTCATCTACCGGCTCAAAATCAACAAACTCTTAAACTAGTTTATAGCTTTATCCTAGCCACGGGATGTGTGATATAAATAAAGACACTTGTCAAAATCTTGACTATGTACAGTAAGAAGACAAGTTATTTATGAAAGCAATCCCGTTTTCGTATATTAATTGTTTCCATAACTTATCGCTCATCTTCATCATTCATTTCCACCAATTGCATCATTATCTCGTCTTCATGAATCATACTATAACCAATAAGTGCTTAATATTCAAAAAATATAGCATTTCTCGTTAAGCATTTTAACAGACATTTTCTTTTTTTTAAAAAGTTATTACTTTTCAAAACATTTTTGTGATGTCATTCTTCTACGGTTTTCTTGTGTTGTCGAATGCCTCCCAAAAGGACATCACGTTAAAACACCAGCCAGTAACTTTAGCTGCCATAAGACAGAAGTAATTAATGATGGAATTTCTCAGATATGAAAGCACAAGCCTGCATCAATGGAAAATACTGACAATACTAACAAGAACATCGGGACAAGCGAAACTCCAGTAGCAAGAAAAAGAATCAACAATCACAAAAGAAAGTTTGAAGATAGAGGAAACACCACCAACAACAATAAATATCCCAAACATAACAACAATAACCACTCCAACAATCGCAATTACAAACAACAAACAAAAACAACCATAACAATGATTAACACCAACAGCATAATAGAAGACAAGAAACCTTCATAACTTATATTGCCACCAATGGATATACTAGAAACCTTCCCTTGTGTAAAAGATGTAGACTACATCATACAGGACCTTGCAGTATCAAGTGTTAGGTTTGTAACAAGTTAGGTCACCAGACCAAGTACTGCAAAAACAATAGGGTCACAGGAAAGCATTACTCAAGGATGAGCTTGCTTATGTTCTCTTTAGGGATTTCTACCTAGAAACAAAATCTCAAGGATATTTCAAGTCATCGATTCTTTCTTCAATCTGAAACCCCAATCATCAGCTTACTATCCTTATTCATTTGTTTACTTTTACTCTAGAATTCTACTTACGAGATATCGTAGAATAAAAAGTATAAATCTCTTTTTAGATTTTCATATGTAAAGCTATCCATGAAATAATAAAGTGATGATTCCGTTACATCTTGTTATCTATTAAAACTCGACATCGTTTGTCAAATTCTACTAATTCTATTATGTTTAAACTCTAAATACTTCTCCTCATAACTTTGCAACATAAATTTTAATCTCGATTATATGGGCATCAGGTACAATCAACATCTGAATATTATCTAACAATCTTTTTCTACACATTACATATGAGTTTTTTAATGCTTAGGTAAGACGATTTATGATCATCTTATTGAAATGAATTAGGTCACTTCTTTATTTGAATAAGGAAATTATAAATCTCTGAACTATGAATTTATAAATTCTCAGTTACAAGGAGTTGAATGCTTCTTTTTGTAAGTGACTAATTATAAATAAGTCGGGGCTTAAGTATATAACATATGTGGCAAAAAGTTTTCTTTCAATCCGTTTGTACAAACAATCCTTTAATCATTATCATTATTACCTTCATTCTCATTATTACCTTCAATATCTATTCATTTCCAAATCTGTATCTTACGTGATTAGCAACTCTCTTATAAATTCATAATCATTCCTTGACATTACTCATTCCTTGTGATCTTCTATTCTAAAATTTTCTGTTATATTTCTGCCAAATTATCACAAGAAATCACACAAGAATCTATACAATATCAAATGATTTCATATACAATGGTATTCGAAAATTTTGACCAAAGACTTGTGAATTATCATTCTTAGTCAATGTTGACTTTTAATGGTTAATTTGAATAGCGATTCTTTACTATATGAGTAGGTGCAATGTATTCCATCACCCAGGTTCTATCAGGATCTGAAGAATCTATTCGTGTCCATCAAGAGGGGTTAGTATTGAAAATAAGTAGACGTGTGAATGGAAGTAAATATAATATGGTGTAAAACAGAATTATAAAATGCATCACACACGTGACTTGTGACTTGATTAACCTAACATAAAAATCATTTTTCATGCCCGCAGTAAGTACCTACCTTCTAAACAATATACTATAACTTTCAACTAATATCGGGGGAAGAGATTTTTGTTAAGGGGTGGGGAGTCTATAATACAACACCCAAGAATTTTCTTCAACATATTTTACTATGATCACAATGTACGAGGAAATTTTTTGCTGTTAATACATTTCATGCTATTGTCATTATTTTTAAAATATATGTAATTGCATAACTAAAGTGACGAGCTCCACACAACCTATCTATGGAAATCATTTTGTCTCTCATTTATGGTCAAGCAAACATCACAATATGTTAAGTCAATTTCATCATATTCTTATTACAAGGACTATTCCTATAATGTACTATCGCAACGTTATATCATAACGGGCTTTAAACCAGTTTATCGTATACTCTTAAATTCCTAATCTCATGGAAAGATTAACATCATAAGTGAATGCAAAAGATACTAAAGCATATGTACAAGTAATATAACATCTCATTTGAAATATAAACTCCCTCCAAGTAAAGTACAAGCTTTCAAAGCATAATCATTAATGCACGATATCCAAAATAGCCGTTTTATCTCCGTTTTCATTTTAATTTCTTCACCATCACTTGTGTACAAGCTACTACACTCAATATACAATGTGTAAATTCCCTATTATTTATTCATATAAACTTTTCATACACCATTTGTACTCTTAAAACCCTAATTAAAACTTTAAGAAATCCTAACCCGAGGCTAAATATCTCTATGACCCGTTTATTCGTTTTTTATCCATTGTAAACCTAAACCAATACTCAAATCAGTTTGTTAATAAATTAATTTTACAACTGCTCAATCATTACACTCATCATTTTCATCATTTTACTCAACTATTTGCAACTGGAATCCGAGTAACCCCTAAGTACTAAATGGATCATTCGACTCGTTTACTCGTTTTTAACCATTTCAATCTTGAACAACCAATCAAATACCATTGTAAACTCATAATATGAGTTTAAAATTCATATCCTCTTTGTCTTGACAATGTACGCAAGTTAGGAAAGCTAGAAAACCCTAATGAACTCAATATGAGCCCTAATTCAAACCCGCGGCTTATAGTCCAATTCAACCCATTTCTAACTTAAACAAACGAATAATCCTCATTGATACTTTTCCAACATAGGTGGATGATTGTCAGCACCCGAAAGAATCGCTTTGTCAGCAAGAGTCGTCATTAAGAAATTTATGTGTTAATAGATTAATATTTGATCGAACGGTGGTAGAAAGAAATTATGTTTGATTAAGTTGTCTTTTAAGTGTTTTAATTTCTTAAAACTATACGGGATTTTACAATTCTTGACAAAACCAGGAAAAACAAGTTAATGTTTCAAGGGATTTTACGAGTCAAAGAAATAAACCGTATAATTTGAAAACTTGAGTTGTTCGGTTTCAACAAACACTGGTTGTTCGGTATCAACTACAATAGGTTGTTCGGTTTCAACTACAATCAGTTGTTCAGTTTCAACTACACTCAGTTGTTCGGTTTCAACTACAATTAGTTGTTCGGTTTCAACTACAATTAGTTGTTCGGTTTCAGTTGTTCGACTTCAGTTGTTCGACTTACACTATTTTGAAACCAAAAAATTATAAAACACAAAAGACACCTTTTTTATGGTTGTTTTGCAAAAATACTTGTACAACTAGTGTTACTAAACTTATATGAACAAGAAAAATGAGAACTTTAAGGTTTTTAAGCCGAAAAATTTTAAATTAAGATTTTGTTCTTTCTAAAGTTTTCGAACACAAAGATGACCAAAAATGATATTTTTCTAGATTCAAAGCTTGTACACCTATATCCTAAAGATACTAGATCAAATTTACCAAGGTAAATGATCTTTTAGTGTACACAATAGCTTCGAAAACAAGAAAAAATAAAGATAAAGGATGATTTTTTTGCAAGAACACACGAACAAAAAAAATAAACACAAAAACTAAACACACCACTCCATGGCTCTTGATACCAATTGTAGAATATGAGTAATCTTTAACAACAAGAATTAGAGAGAGAAAGTGGGAAGGAAGGAAGTATTTCTAGTGAGAGAAAGTAAAAGAAAAGAAATGCATTAACTATGTAAAAATTACAACCAACCAACCACCTCTCCAAGGCTTGAAGAGGTGTTTATATACTTACAATGGATCGTGGGCTTGGGCCTTCATGGGTTTATCCATGGGCTTTTAGCTAACTAACTATGTAAGTTTCCAAAAATTACTTAACGAGCTAACGACTGTTATCTATGGAAGTGACCGACACTTTCGTGTTCCTAACAATCTCCCCCTAAGGGAGGTCACTCCATTTTACAAAATTTAAACCTAGCATACTATGCTTCATCTTTAGTCTTGAGCTCGTTTAACTTCAATCATTAACTTGTGATTTGCATTGACTTTAGGTTTGAGCTTGTTTCCTTATCTTGAATGTGAAAATGTAATCTTGAGCACCTTGAGATCATCAACCAAGCATAATCTCGTTTCGCCATACTTAAAACTTTTGCGCTTCTGTGAACTTGTGACTTCTGTACCGACAATGCTCATACCTTTCCTTGATATGTACTTGAAAAGCTTTAATGTTGCATCTTCTTGAAAAGACTTTAACTTTAACTAACTTTTGTCACTAAAATCGAGAAAGACGTTGGTATTTGAGTGACAAAACTTCTTTTGAAATTCTTTGTCTTTGAAAAAAAAAAATACTTTGTCACTTCAAGAAAGACGTACGGTAATCAGAGTAGCGGTAGCATGAAACATGTACTTGAGCTTTCATGATGTCTTTATGTTTGTCGGTCGAGTATGAGCATGTGGCTATAAATCTTGTAAGTCATCTGGAAACAGGTACCATTCAACCGTCCATCTTAAAGTATACATGACATTAAAATACCAGTTTAGTAATAAAGCGGTGGGGTACGAATATGGCTTTTGTCATCATTCGCCCTGTTTGGTTGGAGTAAACCTTCGAATTCTGTGAGGAATCGACCTGTGATCAGGTAGAATCAATTTAAGAAGAATCCTCCGGACATGATTTCTAGCGTGAAGTATCGAACCGCTTTCCACAACGTATGTATTAGATTTCATCAAACTAACATGTTCTCATTACCCGCCGGAACTCCTCAAAAGCAGAACAAAAAAGCGATAAGAGTGAACCAGTGAGGGTTACTATCTCCACCGATTGAAATAGAAAAAAATCGATTTGAAAAAGTTCAGTCTCAATTTGACTCAATATGAACGCGTTCACTATTTTATTGCTATAGTAGTTATTAGTATGACAAAAAACATAATGAATCACAAAACATCAGAGAGTGAATTTAAACCATTTCAAAAATTCAATCAAATCGTTCAATTTAAACCATGCGTCACATAAAAAACCCTGGAACAGTTTTGATTCATATAGAATTCATTCGCATCGTTAGATTGCTTTCAGTTGTCACAGAATATTTGACATCTATAAGATAATAATCATATTTCAACAACTACGCATCCAAGTCACCCCTAAAACAACCACTGACCACTCAAGAATTTCATTTTCAAGATGCTAATCTGGTCTTTGAAGTTGGCCTAATCAAGCAGGATATCCCATCTTCATTGTGAATTGACGTATGATCTATTAAGTCTACCACAGTCACCAATACATCAACAAGTATTACTCGGATGTTCTGGCAAAATCACAAGGATAATGCGTATGACTCTTTATATTTCTTGTTACTCACATTGTGTGAGATAGCAAGCATAATTTTGACAAGTGTCCTAATGAGATTATATGGATGATCTCTATTGGCTGCTAGACTTAATAGTGCATTTGTTTTAGTGATACGGAGGTTGGGCAGACTGCAACCTTTTTCAATATCAACTAACTCGGAGTGAGAAAGTTAAAAAAAAGATAGAAATGCGTGTAATCTCCCTTGGGAAATGAAAACAAGAGTCTTTTGAGAGACCTTGAGTGGCTATAGGAGGGTTTGTGCATTGCATCACAAGGTCCATGATGTCAGTCTTCAATTTTCAGCAATTCCATCTTGTGATGTCTTGACAGCAGATGTATGACCACGGTTCTGCCATAGAGTTTAAAGGAGAGCTTCTTCTTTTCACCCTTTATCTTAACTTTTTTTCTTTTAACTCTTCAACCCTTCTCAGCGCTTACCGAACTTAATAACTAGTACCCTTGTTGTGGTTTGTTCCGTACCAGCTCAATCTCAATCGACACTTTTCCCGATTCTCACTTTTTCTCCTTTTGTATCATACCTAAGGACTTCTACACTATCTAGTGGATATCCCTGGGTAGATCCCTCCGGTTCTGGCTGGATCATGGGATTTGAATACCTATACCTAACCACCTTATAACTCCATAAATTTAAGTACATGGTTGGTCTTTCGGGTATTCCATCACAATCGAAGCCAAAATCATTGAAAAGTTCAATCAAAGTGTTTGATATAAATAATCCAAAGATTACACTTGAGAGATTTCATCAACCCAAAAGCTCCCCCCTTACCATACATGTGCATCGTAAACGTAGTACATGCTAGGGTGGTGAGTACATTGAACCCTTTATGATCACGTTTTCAATACAAATTAGATTTCAGTTTAATCACATTTCTCCTCCCTTATCTAAAATGTTAATCCCTTGATATTTTAGATATCAATTTGATTAAACGTTCGGGGACAAAATGTTACACAATCTCTAACAGGAACATTTTAATGCTCCCCCTCAATATTTGAGGGTATATAAGATAGTGCTGAGTACAATAATTTGAAATTTTTTGAATTTACTAAGAAATTCTTGAAAATTTTGTACTCGAGCACTCCTTGTTTTCACCATAAATTCTACACTAACATAATACAAAATTTCTAAATTTATATTATTTACGAGGTTTGACCTGAGTGATGAGAACATCATATGATGGAATCATATGGTTCTTTGTAGCAGCCGAAGGTCTCCTCCGTAAGGTCTTCCACCAACAAACTTTTCCAGACTACGCATCAATCTTCTATCTCTGAGTTTCTTATCAATGGCATTTATCATCACCCGAGCTCTCTGCTTGTCTTGTTTGCTCCATTTTCTCTTTGGCAAGTACTCCATCTGAATCCCAGTAGCAATATCATTGAGAGCGTGAGAACATGTTTAGTGTGCCATCACTGAACTTGTGAAGTTCATCAGTGCGCACCAAACGATTTATGTCATTGACATCTTGATAGATAATGCCTTGGATATTATGGTAAGCAGTGTAGGGAGTCATTTTTCTGAGATCTGAACGGTATGAGTCTGGTCTTGAGAGATTTATCTTCTTCTGGTAGCTTTCAACTGCCAGTTGTAGATCCTCCACACGTTCTTGAATGACAATGCGTCTCGTGTACATTCTCAAAGCCACATTTAGTGCAAATCGTTCATCCAAATTGAGGTTGGTCAGCTTACCTTGAACAAGAAGAAGTAACATATCTTCAATGTCTTGGCGACGAAGTCTTTGAAGTCGTATTCTTAAAACCTGTACAGCTGATCGTCCTGCCTTCGAACAATAATCTCTTCCAATGTTTGTAACCAAAGAACTCCATGATCTTGTATATCACCCGCCCCCCATTTTTTTACATATACACGGAAGCTAATCTGTGTATTTTTCATAGTACAACATCATAATATAGAAAACGACTCAAAAAGAGAGTTTTTTAAAAGATAAATTATCATTCATTATTTCATCACAGAGTTTTTTACGTAACAAGGTCCCAAAAAACTACAATGAAAACATAAAAAAGTTTGAATGAAAACAGTTTTAGCCATCTTCAAGTCGTGCCACTATCGAGCCATAAGTTGCTCAAATAACCTGAGATAAACATGCTAAAAAGTCATCACAGGGTTGAGTGAAATTCTAGTTTTATGTTTATACAGTTTGAATACAAGTCAATAGTGGGTTTACGTTGTTATAGACATCCCATAAGTCGTAATAATTGCAAATGAGTAACAATTATTATAGATCAACAGTATTATTGCCCTATAGCTCATGACCAGCCCAGAAACAGGCCAAAATCAATGACCACCATGAGATAATCAATAATACAAGTAGTATTCCCCAACGTGACCTTTGGCCAAACACTCGCCGAGTATTCAAATGAAGTGCGTTTGGTTACCAAAAAGTATAGGTACACCAACGGGGGAGTTCAGTCCCAAATAGATCTATCACAAGCAATACAGCGCTTACCTCCTGAAAAGTAATTAACGGTTCATGATAGTGGGGTCTTAATGGCAAAAGTAAGGACTTAGGCAATAATATATCAGGATAGCATACAGTTGAAAAACACTTGCATTCATGGTTTATAGCATGTATAAAACCCCCTCAGCGGGATTTGAACTATTAGAAGATTTAAAATGCAAGGCTAGAACTCAACCTTAACTAGGAAAATCTGAATTTGATGTCAACAGTTTATATCAAGTGAAAGTAACGGCCTCGTCACGCAACCTAGGGTAATATGTCAAGTCTTAGTATGATGGTTTATGTTTTAAAACTTCATAAATTTTAACGTATTACTTTGATTTATTAATTATAAAATATTGTATCAACCTGTTCGGGCCATCAAATCAGAAGGCAAGGAAGTAAACGGTAGAGGACCAGGAATACTTTAAATCGTAAATCCAGCAAACTCGTCAAAACGTATAACCCCAAAATTAAACCCTCACACATAAGCTTCATCTGAAGCTAGTCCCCTAGTAACGTGATAACGAATCACAAATTATAAAGTTTCTCTCAAAAGATGGTCGATAGATAAATTAACGTAAAATATATAACGTACTTGTTAAAAGCGTCGATCGATGATTAATAACGATAAAATGTGTCCAAGGTTTTAATAAAATAATAAATCTCGATTTATAATATTAAATATAATATTTTTAGTAATATATAATAAAATATATATTTTATATTTTTAAAGTTTGCAAAAAAATGGCAAATATATAATAAACCCACGATTAAAAACCAATTTACAATATTAAGTCATTTAAATATATTAAATATAGGATAATTTAAACCTTAAACATTGAAACTAGTCAAGATAGGTTCCTAATTTTTCTAAACTTTAAAATAATGACATTTTCAGGCCCCTCTATTATAAATTTCAGAAGTTACGAGTATATACCCCTATCATGAAAACATATGCAAATCAAGTCCAAAAAGCCATGCAAGCTTATTTTAAGGTTCCAAATGATATTTTTAGGTTATAGCTTAGTAGAATAAGCTAAAATAAGATGTTCTAACGTAACAAAAGTTTAGAAAAAGGATTCGTTAGCTAGAAAATCAAAACGGGTCGTTTATAGGGTTTTAGTCAAAACACATCGGTTTGAGGATTCAAGGCTTCAAACAAGAGTTTATAGTATTATCTTAAGAGTAATTATGAACAATTCTAAAACAGAATATGAGCTTATGAACAAGATTATAAGCTTACTTGAGCTAAAATGGGTCGAAATGGGGTATTTTTGGGTTTCGTACGGACCTAGTAACACTTCACGGGCTTTTTCTCTCTTGGTTTCTTGGGCTTAAATTAGATTCTAGGAGACCTTCTTCTACTTCTTCCTTGGCTGATCTAGAACTCCATTTGTGTTTGTGATGAAGATTTGAGGTGTGATTTGAAAGGGTTGCTTGGATTTGGCTTATATAGGGGTGAAAACCCTTGGTGCCCAAGTTTTATGCTTAGAGTAGGGATCAAGGTGCTAGAGTAGTACTACTAAGGGATGCTAGGTGAATGGTATGGAGAGCTAGGAGTGTAGCTATGCAAGGTAGTGAGGGTGTGTGAGGGTTCGGTTAACATAGGATAACAAGGAGGTGACAATGCAAACTTGGTGGCCAAGGGAGGTGATGGAGGTGCTTGGTTACTTGCTTGTGACATGGTAGTGATGTCATGGTCGTACTAGGATGCTTGCTTGAGGTGCTTGTTTGATTAAATGGGTTAAAAATAAATCTAAGGGTGACGTTTGGTTATGGATTTGGCTTAGGATTTAGGGTTTTAATTCAGATTAAGGGTTATGATAAGGAATATTTTAGGGTTTATGATTAAGTTTAATGTTAGATTAAAGTTTAGGTTAGTTTTTTAGGTTTAAAGTGAAATTAGTGTTTTAAGGTTTCTTAAGGTTTAGTTTTAGATTAAAGGGCCTTTAAAATGACTTAGGGTTTAGGTTTAGGGTTTAAAAATCTTGCATTAAGTGCTTGTACCTTATACTAGAGTTTTAGTAAGAAACTAGAGTGATTTAGGAGGTGAAATAACCTAGTTTGGTTTTCTTGCATTATTGACTTGTACATTGAGCTTAAATGAGTTGTACATTGATTGGAGGAATTATATTTCAATATTATCATATGTACACTTGTACACATGCTTGAGGCTTGCATCAATCATTTTTATTATGTATACATTACATATAATTAGGGTTTTGATATAAATGTTAATGGATAAAGTCTGTTTTTGATATAACGTTGTAAATGGTACGTTAAATGGATAATGTACTTGGTAAAAATGATATTAAGATATAGACTTGACATATTAGGATGTTTACATGATATAAACATAGATTATATTGGCATTTTGGTAGAGGTTTATGTGAGCTCGTTTACTTTAGAGATGCAAGTTACGTTGCATAATGAGATAAAGGAAAATTTTCCCTGTAAAAAGGTGGTATATATAATAGATGGATATTACAGTGCATCTAATTTAATAGATGGATAATTACAGTGATGAAAATTACGGGTTGTTATAGTCTCTCTCCCTTAAAAGAAATCTCGTCCTGAGATTTAGTTGGATGTCGGAGTGATGTTGGAAAACAGATGTGGATACTTGGCACGAATTTGATCTTCGTGTTCCTACGTAAATTCTGGTCCTCTTTTAGAGTTCCATCTTACTTTGACTATAGGAATACGACTTTGTTTCAGTTGCTTGACTTCTCGATCCATGATCTCCACTAGTTCTTCCACAAAGTTGATTTTGTCATCAAGCCGAATTTCTTTAATTAGAATGACAAGGAATTCGTCAGATAAGCATTTCTTTAGATTAGAACCATAGAAAGTACTATAGACATTACTGAGCTCTTCAGGAAGCTCAAGTTTATATGCCATTGGGCCAATCCGTTCAAGGATTTTGAAAGGTCCAATGTACCGGGGATTAAGCTTTCCTCGTTTCTCGAATCAGATGACACCTTTACGAGGTGACACTTTTAACATCATACGATCTCCAACTTGAAATTTTAAAGGCTTTCGCCTTACATTAGCATAACTTCTTTGCCGATCTCTTGCAGCTTGCAAGCGTTGTCGAATTTGCACTATCTTTTTAGTGGTTTCATGGATTATTTCTGGTCTAGTAAGTTGAACATCTCCAACTTCGGCCCAGCAAACAGGTGATCTGCACTTTCGACCATAAAGTGCCTCAAATGGTGCTGCTTTAATACTGGCATGGTAACTGATATTGTAAGAAAATTCTACTAATGGTAAGTGTTTTTCCCATCCCTTTCCAAAATCTATAACATAGGCTTAAAGCATGTCTTCAAGTGTTTGGATGGTTCTTTCACTTTGTCCATAGGTTTCAGGATTATATGTCGTACTCATATCTAATTGAGTACCCAAATCCTTTTGTAATGATTGCTAGAATCTGGATGTAAAATGACTGTCACGATCCGAGACGATAGATATTGGCACTCTATGTCGGGAGACTATTTCTTTGATGTATAACATTGTAAGGGTTCTCATACTATCTGTCTCTCGGGTACGGGATGACAAATGTTGCGGGATTTGGTTAATTGGCCGATCGATAACTGACCCAAAATTGTGTCATGTCCGTTTGAAGGTTCTGGGCAGTTTTGTAACAAAAGACATCGTATTCTTTCCCACTTCCATTAGGAATCTTCCGGTATATACCAGTAAGCCGGATGGCTTTATGACATTCCTGCCTTAAATCTAGAACTGTCAAAAAATTTTGCAACTTATTCAGCGAAGATTGCCTTCATGTTAGGATACTAATAGAGTTCTTTAGATCCTGATACATCTGGTCAGAACCTGGGTGAATGGAATACTTTGGATTTATGAGACGCATGCTGGATTTTTTAATAACAAAAAAAGGGTCTCTCCAGATACAAAAAGTGGTAACCAGAGATTACCAAAAAGTGGTAACCAGCTTCGGTTTTTAATACAACGAGTTCCATCAGGACGTATTTCAAATGCTTTGTCCATTTCTCGTAAGTTTTCAGCCTTGATGTTTTCTTCCTTGAGTGCTTCAGTTTGAGCTTTGAGAATTTATGATGGTAATTTTGGATGAATGGTCATAACTAATGATCTAACTCAGAGTGGTTTGATTTGTTCCTTCTGTCTTAAGGCATCTGCTACGACATTTTCCTTTCCATGATGGTAGCGAATTTCACACTTGGAGTTGTCTCATGTTCAACTCTTTCTGATCAAGGATATGCTAAAGACTTTTATGATCAGTGAACATAGTACATTTGGTGCCATACATATAGTGTCTCTAAATTCTAAGAGCGAACACTACTGCTCCTAATTCGAGATCATGAGTGGTATAGTTTTTTTCATTAGGCTTAAGTTGTCAGGATGCATATCCAATAACCTTCTATCTTTGCATTAACACCGCTCCTAGACCTTGATGGGATGCATCACAGTAAACAAAAAATCGTCATTTCCTTCTGGTAATGCTAAGATTGGAGCTTCACATAGCTTCTGGTTTTTTGGGTTAATTCAGTCAAAGACATTGCAATCTTCGAGAAATCTTTGATAAATCTCTGATAATAGCTGGAAAGTCCTAAGAATTAACGTATTTCTATGGGTGTAGTAGGAGATGTCCAATTCTTAACTGCTTTAATCTTGGCGAGGTCAACATGAAGTCCTTGACTATCAATTAAGTGTCCAAGAAATTGCACGATACAAATCCAGAAATCACACTTGGAGAACTTGACATACAACTTCTCTTTCTTGAGTAATTCTAGGATTATTCTCAAATGATTTG
>BQNB010116433.1:0-21365 GCA_026074375.1 Tanacetum coccineum
AACAATCAAAACTTTTTAATCGATAATGCTAGAGGTGCAAACTTTTGCCTATTTACTTGTGAATATGTCGATTTGGGTATGTGGATTGTCTGAAACGGATGGATTGAACGAAACTGTAAACATGAAATTATAAAAATAGCTAAAAGGGGAAAAGTTAAAACGTATTAAAAGTCAGCCATAGTCAAACTATAAAGAATACACACGTTACAACTTCCTAAATCATTTACTCAAATATTTAGATTACGACAATACGTAGAGCAGAACTGTTTTTTCATTGTAATAAACAGATCAATTGCTGATAAGAAAGCAATAAAAAGTGCTTACAGGTCAGTAAAGATTTAGTTGTGAGTGACAATATCACTTTTTAATATATAATGATCACATCAATTACTGATAAGAACAAGGTAGCCAACCCGTCATGCAGAACCGTATATGAGGGTGTGCGAGGTGTGCTGTCGCACAGGGCCTCCAATTTATAGGGGCCTCAAAATTTTTATATGATATGTGTATATATTCTATAAAAGTGACTACAAGTATTTGATTTTTAAAAGTTGCATTTAAATTGCTAGCCGAAGCACTCAAACGACGATTATTTCACATTTTGTCTCTTTAAAAATTATTTACTCTGTTTTAGGCCTCGTTTTTGTTATTAAATTGAATTCTGCACAGGGCCTCCTTAAACTCAGAGACGCCACTGCCGCCATGTACTAACATAAATGATCAATCTCAAACCAAAACCATTAACCACGCGGCCTGAGCCACTCATCTTGTGACATCTAGTTAGCGCTCCCACTACACAACTTTGTGCTCCTGTCGACCATGTTTACAGTTAACACCTTCTAAGACCATTACAGAAATCTTTTCTGACTACTGATGGTGTACCGTCGTAACTTTTGTGAGTGCAATCAGCATAAACAACTCAAATGAAAAAAAAATCATATAGCCGTGACACAGTTTTGCCTACAAATACGAGCCACACATGTCCACTATTCCTCCAAAAGAGCTTGGTTTGCTAGTATAAAACACCACCTTCATTCCAACAATACATAAACTACAAGGTTGACAGGACAATACTTTATCAAAAGAATTGCTATTGTACTCAAAGTAACTAGGAAGTAACATCTCAAATCATGCTAAGCATGATTATGCATATATAATGACAATGACAGACTGCAACCGAGTGAGGACCAAACCATCGAGACAGTTTACATATATAATACTAACTCAAGTAGCCTACTCCATCCCAAATGACCAATTCTTAAAAAGACCATGAAAACTTTACAGTTCGTTGGGATCCCGAGGCCCTTTAAGAAAAAAAAACTGCATGTAATTTTAAATGTGATAATCCAATTTTTTTTCTTTTGCAACAATGTCCAAAACACTTTCAGCGTGTCAGACGAAAACTTATCAAACAAAGGGTCTCTGGATCTCTTGAATCTTTAATGGTAATTCTATAAAGAAATTATTCGTGCTTACAAAACCCCCAACACTGTGAAATGTATGTCTTATCTAGTTATTAATCTAAGATGTTTCTTAATAGCGCATGGGGTAAACATTTGCCTACATCACCGTTTTCGATCCCACTTGGTAATGAAAGCAAATTTAATAGGTAAACTTCCGATAAAACAAAGCGACTGAAGAGGGAATTACTCACTAGACACAAAGTCCTGATCCACCAAGTCCTCGATTGGTGCACTATCCTCACGTTTTTTATACCTGATACATAACCTCACTGTCACTTCCATACTCACGACTTCCACCATCGGAAAACAGGTCGCCAAAAGAACTTGATGTGGCGGTAGCATCATCAGAATGAGTTTCAACCATAGCACCCTCATCATTATTTGTACAGTTAACGATGTCAACCTCTGCATCCTCATCATTATTTGTACAGTTTATGGCATCAACCTCCGCATCCTCATTTGTACAGTTCATTACGTCAACCTCTACATCCTCATCTGTACAATTCATTACGTCAACATCTACATCCTCATCTGTACAGTTTAAGATGTCAACCTCTACATCTTCATTTTTACATTCAGGTCTCAAGTTTTTCCCTTTGGGCATTGACATGAAAGATGTGTGATTTTTACTAGTCGAAGCTTCCATTGCAGTTTCCATTCTTGCTCTATGGTCCGAAACGGGACCCATGTTATTGTATTACCCAGCCGAGATCCTTCTTATTTTAAGAAGGCATTCCAGTCATAAAGTAAAGACTAAGCTCAACTGATTCAGAAGAAACGGTTATTGCGTATCAGACTGGTTACCTGCGGCAGAAAAAATCGATTACAACTCTAGATAAGATTCTAAATAAATACAAAATATTTCAGCTAATATTTCATCATTCACAAAGACAGATAAATTTCTGAATTGTGTTATTGTTATAGAGCACAATCGCGTATATACCAACAGATGAGTAGCTGTTTCACATTAATAAGCGGTTAACTATTTATTCCAAACTACCAAAATCTCGAAAACTACAATAAAGCTTATGATTTACACCAAAAATGTCCGCACAGGCCACGTATACTGAAACTACTTTATACCAAAATCAGCAAAAATAAGAGGATAACGAAAATGCCCTTAAACTTTTCGAAAGACAAATGTGCCCTAGGGTACTGTTTTCTATTTTGTCAACTCATTATTTTCCGTCTATCTAAAAGTTTAAAGACATTTTCATAAATCGACATGTTTTCTCGCCCAATTTTGTATAAACAAATCCCAAAACTTTGCTAACAATTACCTACATACTCTATCACTAACAAATACTAAAACAAAACCAGATACTTTGCTACTTAACTGCAAAATCCCCCCTAAAATGTTAAACCACAGTTTCAGATTATAACACAAGAATTACAATATATATTCCAACACAATATATATATTCTACAAATACAAATTAGAATCCCCAATTTTTAAATTGGAGTTTCGTTCAAATCATCAAACTTTCCACACATAAATTAGGGCTTTTTCATACCAACAATCATGATTCATATGTGCTAACATAAACTAAAATGATTCAGCCCAACATAGCATGATTAAACCTTCTTTATAT
Source organism: Tanacetum coccineum (assembly GCA_026074375.1). Taxonomy (NCBI): domain Eukaryota; kingdom Viridiplantae; phylum Streptophyta; class Magnoliopsida; order Asterales; family Asteraceae; genus Tanacetum; species Tanacetum coccineum. Next base: position 3,056 of record BQNB010116433.1, read on the forward strand.
TTTTTTTAATGACCAAATCCCCTTGTTTTTATTCTATATTGTAAACTAAGAACTACTGTATCATATTTTGGATAAAAAAATTAAACATTTTAATTACACAGTGATTTGGTATAAAACTAAACCAATACGCTCCCCTTACTTTATCGACAACAAATACTAAACAAATCCTGAATTTGCTACATGCAATTTTTCCTCAAATGTTAAACTTATACTTTGATATTATATATAAAACAAATTATACAAACCCATTAAAAAACTGAGTCAAAATGCACATAACAAAAACCCCAATTCAAAATAACTAGTTTTTAAATTTCAAAATTAGGGCTATTTTCAATACCAAGAATCAAGATATCAAAAGGGTATTCATAAAAACTAAAAAAGATTCAAACCCGTGTCATATAATCATCAAATATCATCACTTAACTCAAAATCTTGGAATCAAACTAGTCAAAAATCAAATCTTTTTTAAATAAAACTACACAATAAATAAAAGGGTATAATAAAAAAGCGAAAAAGATTCTTACTAGTGATTAACTGGCCAGAGGGAGGTGAAACGGTGGCGCGTGGGACGCGCGTGGTAGGGATAATTATAAAGAACTCAAAGAGTGAAATAGTCAAGAAAATCGTTGACTGAGAATCTGAAGGAGAGAGAGAAAGAAAAAAGTGGAGATAATAAAGCGCCAAATATTGGAATGATCTTCTTTTCACATGCTAAGAGCAAGGTACAATGGGTAAAAAAGTTTAGCTATTTGGGCCCATTGAGTGCCACATCATCGCCACCTCATTTTAACACAACAACTCAAAATACCTCCTCATTTATAACACATCATATTTTAGCCACTTGAGTTCTACCACTCACCAATTTATTTATTTTTCTCATTTTTTCACACAAACTAAATTTATTTCATTAAAAAAATACAAATTACAATACGGAAAAGAAAATACAAAACGCAATAAAAATACAACAATACGAAATTTAAAAACAATACAGAATTTAAACTAATCATTTAGTAGATGTTGTTGCCAAACATGCTCAATCAAATTTCGTTGAAGCTTTGCATGTGTTTGTTTATCACGGAGTTCTTTTGCTTGTTTCCGTTGCGCTTCACAACGTTCGATCCATGTCCGGCAGATTTGCTCGCGGGCAAATATAAGTGTCGTCAATATCAGATAGCGCAAACTTTTGATTTTTCAAAATCATGTTATGCATATGATGCACGGGTACATGATTTTCGTATCTTGTTGACTGTCCTAGCAAAACACGCAGGTTGAGCTATTATATGCCAAACGACTGAAGGACATAAAGCTTTTCAACGTCTTTCTGCGCACTTTCTTGACGTCGTTTAATACGGCATTTGCTCGGCTTGTGCAATCGTAATGATTGTGACAAAAGTTCCCATGTGGGTTATATCCTGTGAGCTAGGATAGTAACCTTTTTCAAAAGTAACTTCGTTTTCCCCCCCCCCCCCCCCCCCCCCCCCCCCCCCCCCCCTCTCTAAACGGAACAACTGGGGCGATGCATCAAGAAGGTCTTTCAAATTGAGGAGACTGATTTAATAAACTGTTAGATCGTTATTGCACCTGCTACCCAAAAAATGCATGCCAAATCCATAAAATCGTATGACGCAACGGCTTCAAGCATTATAGTAGGGTATTTTTTATCACCCCTGCCAAATTACCCGTGCCATGCTTTAGGACAATTAATCAATTCCCAATGCATACAATTAATGCTACCAAGCTACCGTAACATGAATTCTATTGTGTGCAAGGTCAAATAGGCATTTTAAGTCCGTTTTTGGTTATTTCAGCTCGTTTTTAAAGGTAAAAGGTATGTGTATTTAAGCACATACCACACATATTTTCAATAATGCCATTCAGTTTGTCAGGGAAGTAGGCTAATGGATTAATTTCATATTTTTCGATTAATTCCCATGCAGTGAATCCCGTCATCTTATAGACATTGTTGATCCTTACTATATATATATATATATATATATATATAGACATTTTCTTTGCAGAACCATTTTTGTTACAGAACCTACAGAACCATTTATGATGAATATAGACCATTAGATGAGTTTGATCAAAGGTTAAGATTAAAAATGCCATAATTGTAATTAACTAAAAGACTTGGTTAAGTTTAAAAATATAAATTATGTTTATAAATGAAAGAAAGGGTATTAATGGTATTTACTAATTTTTTTTTTAAATTCCTACACACGTTTTGGAAACTGATTAAAATCAGTTACAGAATTTCTTTTATCTCATCTCATACAATTATCTCTTCCTCAAACCCTAGCCTCCACAATAACCCCAACATTTATATCACCAGATCCGACCACTTAAGTCGGCGGCACCACCACACCCGACCACCCATTCTATGCCGGACAGTATTGTCGTTTTTATGGTATTTTTGAAGTTATTGGGTGGCTATTTTAATATGATCTATTCTTTCTGGTTTCTAAATCAATCAAAAGACATGAATGAAACAACTAAGAGGTATGATGCGTTCTTTTTGTCTACATGATTAATTTATGGATTGAGATCCTCTCATGTTCAACTTGAACATGAGAGGTCATGTTAGTTTTATTGTGAGAAGGAAATTGTATTTTAATAAAATGAAGGTCCCACAACATATAAATTATTATTATTTTTCACTCACAATAAAGTTAACATGACCTCTCATGTTCAAGTTGAACATGAGAGGATCTCAATCCGTTTCCTAATTTATAGGATTTTTTTTCAAAATTAGTATGTTGTTTTGATGATTATTATCTTTTATTATATAAAACGCAAAAATGGCAAAAGTTTTTTTTTTTACTAATTAACTAAAACGAGGTTTTTGGTGTCTGTGCGTTGCAGCGGGGCGATTTTGGTTTTGTTTTGTGTAGGTCGTTTGTTGGACCATTAAGTGTTTAGTTCGTTTTGTAAAGACTGTTTTCATTTATAGGTCATGACTCGGCTATTAGTTGTTCGATTGACGACTGAAATTTATTCGATGGTTCAATAATAAAACATATATATTTGTTGAAGTTGTAAAACAAAATAATGAGTTGCATTCGGTTATAAGAGATGACAGTGACGATGAAAGTGGTAAATGCATTTCAGTTTTGATATGAAGGATTCATAAAGCTATATTTTGATAGTCGAAGATATTCAGATCGACAAAAAGCCAAGATTAGTGATACAACATGCTAACAAAAAGGAATACGGTAAACGAAAGAAGAGATGGTGAGCAGTAATTTGCATCAAATTTTGGTCTCACGGCCTTCTCTTTGGTTTCATGTATCTCTTTAAGTAAGCGTGTTTTATCAACAATATTGGTTTCTTTATTGATCTGAACGGTAACGGCAAAACAAAAATGTACCTACCAATACACCATATCAAAAGAGAATTTCATTTAACGCTTTCATTGTCATTGCCATGTATTTTAGCAATTTCACTTACCTTGCTAATTTCTTGTACAGGGTTCTCGTAAGACCAGATGTCCCTACCAACTAAGAGCGTTAAATGGGGCGCTCGTCGCAGGCTCTAAGTTAATATGAACATTTGATCCTACAAGATACTTGCGCGGGAGGTCGTAAAAAGAGATATCTTTCAACAGTTCCATTTCACGCGCTTTTCCTAACTTCTTGCTCAAAGTTCCCGTAGCACTATGTGTCCATATTAAGTAAGAGCGATAAACGGGACTCTTGGCTTAATGAGAACATCTGAATGCCACAAGAAAGCTTCACATGTAGTCGCAAAAAGGAGGAGACTACTAAAAGAAGCTTAGGATTAACATAGATACAAATTAGAACACCAAAATAAGAATACATAGCCAACACTTCTAAAAATCTCATTTAGATAGTAAGAGGAATACATGTCTAGCAATAAGGATTAAGGCTCAGATTAATGCGTACAACAGCGTATCCGTGTAATCAAAACGGTTGCAGCCACATATTTGGCGTGACTGCCTCGCCGGTGTAGGTGCATCAGGAAACAACACATTCATCGCCTAAAACAGCATGCCACATACACGCGTACCCTCAAATCATCTGGAGTACATACACATACACATAGATTTGTCAAAAGAGAGGACCATAGCAGCAGCAACAATATTATACAACACATCAATACCCTATCAAAGGTACCCCGTACATGCCAAAATTTATCAAGTCTGAAAATGCGATAGAGACCACTCACAGCTGCAGATACAAGTCGTGTGAGACTGTCAGGACAAAGATGATGGCATACGATCTACGTCGATGCGATGTATCTTTTTATGGACTTGAATACCGAGCATTGAAAAAAGATACATGGTACCGAGATGAAGAGTACGACGTATAAACAAACAACTATCATTTCTCCCTATAAAAAGAAAGATGATGAGGATATTTTATACAAAGAATTGTATAATATGTCGCCTCTTTCAATCTATCCCAAAGACAGTGTGCATCCTAGTGAATTACAAGGAAGCTGACAAAGAGCCTTTACGAGGGAGAGACAAATCCAGGAAACAACAACGTACGAAATTGGACGTTTAAGTATTTAGGATAAAAACTCAATTGTACGCAATGGTGTCGTGTGAAAAAGATGGGAGAAATATTTTGAAGGTTCTTTATAGTGACTTCATGGATGTGAAAGAAACCTCACCCGCAACTCTCGTAGACAACCGTTTCCCTATTTTTCCCGCCTTTCGCTCACCAATATCATTAGGTGCAACTGGTGATACTCGAACATCGTAAATAAATAAAATTTTGCAATTCCTTTTATGGCCAGACTCAGGTTTAGCATAGTTTACAAATGTCGGTAAATGCATAAATAATGATCCATCGAATCATCAATGGTATATAAAACACACTTTTGTGCATAAATGAGGTAAAAGGTCTAACCAGCTCTAGAAAGCATTCACCAGCCATAACTACCACCGTGACAAAGGTATTAGCAACGTAGTTAACGTAAAAAGACAGTGCTAGTTACATAGATGCTGACATGACAGAGTTCATGGTTTCCAGAAACCTTCATGTGCACTGTATCTCATAACGCAATGAAAACTCATACGACATGCATGAAAAGGAGGCTCAGATTGATTCATATAGTAGTGCCAACCACAGTTTAAAAAACCAGGTTTCTAATTGAACTGGTTGAGCCACCGGTTTACGGTTAAACCAAGTTTTTGGCTAAAAATAGGCTTTCGGACACCCGACTGATTCACGGTTCAACCGGCCGAGTCAACCTGGGTTTTACAACACTGGTGCCAACATCCGACCGACATGGTTGCATTTGCACACTTGGTTTGACTGCCAAGCAAATGTACTAACGCAAGCAAACTATGCACAATAGATGGGAAAATATCATCATCGCCAACACATGTATACAATTTTCCGTTCAAGAGTATACCTTTACTGATCAAACTATGAACTTTTGTGGATCATAGAATTTACTTCTTTTTCCTTAATCATTGACATTCACATCAATAATACTTACATCTTTATATCTTTATATGTTTTTTGAGACTATCGTGTTGATAACGTGTTATTAAACAACAGCCTAATAGCAACCAATAACAGCAAACATAACCGATGTAGAAAAGAAGAAAGTAGATAGAGTCATAACATATGTATTTCATTGAGATTCATCAATTAAAAAATACTTCAAGTATATATATAAATATAAAATAATATATATAAGATAAATATTATATATATAATAAATTATATTAGTGATATAAAAATATTATATATATATAATAAAATAAATATATATAATCTATATATATATATAAGCCTCTAATCAATAGTGTATTAAACATAACATTATTGAGTCATAATGTTTGAAACGTTACGAAATGTGGATAGCTACATAACAAATAGAATATTTATAACATTATACTCATTTTTGCACCGAAGAAGAAGACATATTTTTAAGAAATTCAGTTTTAGCCAAAAACATTTGTTTGTCTTCTTAAAAAATAATGACTTGTTGTTTCATCTCTTGATTAGAAATCTGAAGTTTCTTTAGAAGTTCTAAAACTTGATATTTCATTTGATCAATATTTTCTAAAAACTCAGAGTCTCTTGATTTTTACAATTTTAATTTTCAGTTTGCAAACGTTTTATTTCAACTTTTCAGCTCTCGATTTCTTTTAAAGCAAAATATTTTTTATTTGAAAACGTATAACTAATTCAGCAGTTTCTTTTAATTGTGTTTGCAAACTCAAAATCAAATCCTATTCCTGAGTTATATTGTGTGTCATGATAGATATCTGAATCGAATTCATAGTTTACCTCATGAAATGTCTCAGATTGTTCTTCCAACAATCTCATTTTCTCACACTGAGCAGAAACCAATTCATCTCTTTGTCTCAAAGTGACTTCTACAAGTTCACGTGCCTTCGTAAGTTCTTCAACCGATAACTTCAAACCTTCATTTTCACTTTTAAGTTCCGTAACTTGCACTTGAAGAGTTTGAATCATTGTAGAATCCGCATCTTTTGACTTTAGATGTTGTGGAAACTAGAAAGGGGTTGAATAGTTTACATGTTAATTGGTGTTTTAAAAAATTGCTTCTAAAAATATTAGATTCGAGTATATGTTTAATCAATCAACAATATGAACCAACAAAAACAACTATCTAGTTGCAATCATAATATACACAATAAATAACGAATATAAATGATGTAAAGAAATAAGGGATAGAACGATCAAACCACAACACCAAGATTTATAGTGGTTTGGCTACGAAGCTCCTCTTCGCCTTACTCCACTCCCCGAGTATCCTACTCGAGATTTCACTATGTCAACAAGCTCCCTTTAGGCGAAGAAAACCGTTTACACGTCACTTACGTTAAGCTAAATGTCGAGTCCTAATCTTAGCTAGAACCAATCTACAACTTTACCAACACTAACCAATCACAAGATATACACTATCAGATTTATACACTATGCGATCTTACACAATCACACAAGAAAATAACAATAGAGGTTTGGATCTTAGAAGAATAGAGGAGAAATCACTAATCTATAACACTTTGTTTCTTGACGAATACGAGTGTTCTTCTCTTGCACTTGATAGAAGGAGGAAGAAGATGAGATTGGATCACTTAAAACAATATTAAACAATGTTAATGATAAAGAGATTTAGTGAGAGAAAGAAGGTTTTAGAGAGAGAAAGATAACTGGAAAATTCATGCAAAGAGGTATGTTTTTCTACTGAGAATAGTGTAGTATTTATAAACAGGAAATCCCAACATGTCCTGGTGGCGGTCCCGGCAGTCTCAGATATATTTGGGGGCCGCCCAGCCTATTAGAGGGCCGCCACTAGACTGACGCTCTATTTTTTGTGTTTTAGTGGGAAAGGTTAAATCTGGTGTGGAACCTTCTATTTTTGGGGGGAAATCAAATTTGAACTTTTATAATTTAATTAAAACATTTCTTTTATTAATAAAAATATTTTGTATATATTTTATTTTTGTAAAAATACTTTTGTAGAAATGTAATGGTTAAGAAAAATATTTTCTTGATCACTAATCATGTATAATGATTTGTTTGTACATACCTTAAGCGATTTTTACAGAAATGGAGTTTTACGATTAATAACATGTAAACATGTATTTTTATCGTAAACGTTTTTACATTTTGTCATCTGCAAAATGTAGAGAGGTCGAAAAATATAAATAACGTTTTTAGACATTATTTGTATTAACAATCTCTCCCTTTTTTATGATGACAAAATATAAACTCGTTTTGTTATAAAAATAAAATTGTCAAGTAATTAATGAGTTTTAATCCATTTCTCCCCATTTTTGTCTAATCCAAAAAGGTTAATCGTCTAGATATAGAGAGAAAGAAATCGATGATGCCAAGACCCCCTTGATGTATGCTCCCCCTCGTTTAGAGCACCAAGGGATCAAGCTTATAATGTTTTGCTACAAAACCAAGTTAGAAATACAAGTGCAAGAAAACATTTGTAACAAGTAGCAAGATTATGACAGATATATATGTTTGGCTATGTGGAGAAGAAGTAGCCAACTAACTAATTCATACAATTTACCCATAAGATAAATTCATTCATAGAGAGCAAATCCATACAATAAAGCATATATTGCTTATAATACTAGAAATAACGAGACAAATTCATACTTAAACGGTATGAATATTACAAGATAAATTAACTAAGCATGTCATAGAAAGACTTTTAAACCTAAAGCTAGACTAGTTGATTCTTGATGTCTGCGGAGATTTCCATAAGCCAAGAAGGGTTGTCAATTATTTATAGAGAATTAAACATAAGAGGATGTTTAGTATTGTAGGGTGAGAAAGGGAATTTGGTGAACATGGTGTATGGAGGGCGAACGAGCTCGAGGCATAGGGCGAGTGAGGAGAAATTGAATGAAGTTGAGCTCATTTCTTAAAAAGTGGAATTGATTCCGGGTGTACATGCAACAATGGCAAAAGCTTGATATAAACTCCAACTTGAGCAGAGTAGCGGTCGGGATTAAAGTGAAGGTGGGTGCTTGAGAAATACATTTGATGAGTATTGAGTGTTGGATTCAAGAATAGAGGATATGTTGTGAAGTTGATTTATCATTTGATCCCTAAGTGGATGTTGAAAGGTGTGAAGAGATTTAAGTAAACCCTTAGGAGGAGGTAAAGTGATACAATATTGAGATGGTGGGTGGATATTTTGGTATGGTGTAGTTCTTCCTCCAAACTTGTCTTACCGGAAAAACTAGCTTTTCTTGAGAAGGTTAGGAGAGGGATTTAGCAATATATTGATGAATAGGAGAATAAGAAGAAAGTGGAGAATATTATGAAGAATAAGAAAATGGTGGGTTATAAATAATGGAGAAGTAAGAAAGGGATGGAAAAAGCATGGCATTATGTGAAAAAGGTTACAAGAGATGGTTATTTCTAAACAATGGGAAAATGCCAGCTTTAAACTAATAGTATGAGGGTCAAAGTTGCACAAAAGAGAATAGAGACTAAAAAATTTGTTCCTCCTGACGGCGTCCTAAATATATAAGGGGCTTCCACCTCTTTTGAAGTTGGGGGCCGTATTCTGTATTACGAATTTTTCTCAGTTTTCCCTAACTGTTGTCTCTTAAGATCAGGAAAGAATGTGCTTGTGACAACAAAGGTTGCAGCAACTCCTAAATAACTCAATGTAATCAACATATCTTAAGGCAAAGTAGATTTTTAGTGCACAATTAGGTAAGCATACAATATCTAAACATACATGGCAATTTCATATAGTCTAATAATTCAAATATCATGCAAATATAGTGTTGGATGATAAAATTGAAAGATCACCCAAGACAAATTTCATTGCCTTCCTACGAGCCTAAATCCTAGTAATAATAAGTTTATGAGACCAAGTTTCAAAATATAAAGTACTTAGTGAAATAAAAGATAGTAATAATAATAAGTATCTAACATTTCTTCAAGTTTCTTCACTTCTTGCTACCCCTCATTGCGTTCTTTAGAGCTCTTCCAATTGACCTTAACCATTTTCGGTGCTCATCATGATATTGATTTTGGTGAGTTAGGATTTCGGTTTGGTGAGTGCGAATTGTTTCATTTTCATGAGGTGGATTTTTAAAGACTCTAGGAATAATATTTGACAAAGAGTTGATGAGTTGAATGGTGAAGGAGAATTAGAATGAAAAGATTCTTCATCATTTGCATCATCATTTTCATCTACATGATGAGATGATGATGAATGATCAAGGGCGTTGGAACATGAGCTAGGATTGGAATGACGACATCTTTTCATGCCATGATCCGATCGCGTTTTTCGCTCATAATGAGGAGCGAGGGGATGCATGACACGATCGCATAAGATGTATCGATCATCCAACAACTCAGGAAAGTTTGACACAATATGATTAAACAATCTAGTCAATAGCATTCCGTAAGGTAGATTGACCTTAGGTAATGATCGAATGTGTTCCATTCGTTTTAGAATGAAAAAGCTAGATTGTACTTAGTAGAGGTTTCAATGCAAAAAAAGCATAAGACATAGACATGCCGGGACATGATCATGATGACCTCCTAGACAGAATACATTTTCACGAATGATCTCGACCCAAGACTTCATATGATTTTGAATTTTGCGATTCAAAATTTCGTTTTCATCAACATTAATGGTTTTCTTATTACGAACACGAGTTATGTGGCCTTGTCGAGGAGTTTGAATGAGGGTTTTGATGACACTTGGGGAAGGAGGAATGGTTTGATAACGACCTTTTGTAGGAGTTCTAATATCTAAGTAGTCAAGTGACCACCTGTCAGAGTACGAGTAGTGACCTTTAAAAGGAACCCCCAAAATATGACCGAACTCTTCCAGAGTGAAGAAAAACGATTTATTTTGAATGACGAAATGAACAATGAAGTGACCTTCAGAATTATAGTCAAACTTAAGTTGACTATAAAACTCAAGAACAAAACGGGGAACAATTTGCTCTTTTATTTTCAAAAGACACTCAAACCTGATAGACTCAAACTTAGCATTGAGGTAGTTCATATTTTCAAAGTTTTGACTTACAACTCGACCCTCATGAAAGTATCGTTTTTCAAGAAGTTTAAGTATGTTTTGAAGAGGTTGATCAAATTCATCGGATATGATTAGGATGTAGTTACGAGTGTTTTGGTGATCTAATCCGGTGATACGAGGCATTGTCACCTAAAATAAACGAACACTTCCATATTTTATTAGTAAATACTTGTAATGTTAGCAAAAATTTATGCCTAGTGTGTGCTTATATGCAACGAATGTGGAGTAACGGTTAACTCGACTCTAAAACAAAAACCTATGAGTTAGCCCAAACGCTCCTTAATGTAATTTTGCTCATTCAAACATGTCGAAAAATACATATGAATTATGTATTTCAAATTTTGTTCATGACATCATTATGCATGTATGCAAAAACGTTTTTAGAGTGTATTAACAATGCATTAAAACAATTTTATGTTGTTCCTAACTTGAGTGATTTTGAAAGAAAATTGGGGTTTTTGTGCGAGTGAAAAACTTTGACAAACACACTCAATTATGCAAATCCTATGTCTATGGGAAGCATATTAGTTATACATTATGTTACTATAGTCCTAATTGCACACAAACAAAAGAAAACTGAAAATCCCTAATTTTTTGATTTTGTGTTCATCATGAACCCTAGACACAAGTTTGAAAGAAAATAGATGAATTGACTTACAATTGATGATGTTTATGATGTTAGGATTGATTGTTGATATTGATTTGATCTTCAATTTGAGTTAATTAGTCCGATTTTGATTTTTGGTGGGTTATGTGTGTGTTTCGTCGCTGCAGGTTTTAGGAGAAGGGGGAGTTTGTTTTTCTGTTTAACAAAAAGAAGGATGTAGACCTTTGTCCCGACTAGTGGCGGTCCCATATCGATATGGGGGCTGCCTGATTTAATCAGGGGGCCGCCCTTGATATGGGCACCGCCTCTAGTGGAGGTGTTTTGGACGAAAATTTTTAACAAACATTTTATAGGAGGAGTGACATTTTAATTTGCATTCCGCAAATTAAAAATACTTAAAGTACTTCGGATGAAGTAATTAAGTTGTCACGACACAGAGTGAAACACGGACTAGAATCGAGACTAGAAGAAGAGAAGATAATGATTTATGGAATGTGTTCCATCATTCCTAAACCAAGACGTAGATAGTTAAACGATTCACGTTTAAGGGGTTTAGTGAGAATGTCGGCCATATTGTCGATGGACGAGACTTTTTCGATCGAGATATGTCCTTTTTGGACATTGTCACGAAGAAAGTGGTGACGAATTTCGATGTGTTTAGTTCGCGAGTGTTGCACCGGGTTTTTGCTAAGGTCAATCACGCCTTTGTTGTCGCACATGATTGGGACATCTTCGAGTCGTATGTCGTAGTCGATGAGAGCTTGTTTCATCCATAGTGCTTGTTGATATGCCTTTCCAACGCTTACGTATTTGGATTCGGTTGAGGATATTATAAGAGCGGTTTGTTTCTTCGAGAACCAAGATGTTAAACAACATCCCACGAACGTACAAATACCTCTAGTGCTCTTTCGGTCCACATAATCTCCCGCATACTACGGTTTCTATGCCGGTCCCTTTAGGATACCATAATCCTAAGTGCGTAGTGCCTTTAATGTATTGGAAGATACGCTTAACCGATTCAAGATGAGAGGTTTTGGGATCATCTTGGAAGCGTACACAAAGGCAGACACTAAACATGATATTGGGCCTACTTGTCGTTAGGTAGAGTAAACTACCTATCATACCTCGGTACTTGGTATTATCTACCGACTCACACTCTTCGTCTTTTGTGAGTTTAGTATCCAAGGACATGGGGGTTTTTATTGGTTTAAAATCTTCTAAGCCAAATTTCTTAAGCATTTCTTTAATATATTTAGATTGATTAAAGAAAATTCCATCTTCCATTTGTTTTATTTGTAATCCAAGAAAGAAGTTAAGTTCACCCATCATGCTCATCTCGAACTCATCATGTATGATTTTGGCAAAGTAATCACACATGTCTTGACAAGTCAAACCCAATATAATGTCATCGACGTATATTTAACCGATGATGAGATTTGAACTTTTCTTCTTTGTAAAAAGCGTGTTATCTACCATTCTAATGTTATATTCATGTTTAATAAGAAAAGCTTTTAATCTATCATACCAACCTTTAGGAGCTTTTTTAAGACCATACAAAGCTTTCTTAAGTTTATAAACATGATTCGGTTTTTTGAAGTCAATGAAACCCGGAGGTTGTGCCACGTATACCTCCTCATTGGTTAACCGTTCAGGAATGCACTTTTTACGTCCATTTGGAATAGCTTAAAATCTAATGCGCAATCATAAGCTAATAATATTCTAATAGACTATAATCTAGCAATTGGGGCATAAGTTTCATCATAATCGATGCCCTCTTGTTGATTATAATCTTGGGCGACTAACCTAGCCTTATTTCAAGAAACAACACCGTTCTCGTCTAATTTATTTCTAAATACCCACTTAGTTCCTATGATTGTCATATTCTTAGGTTGTGGTACTAACTCTCAAACATCATTTGCAATGAATTGATTTAATTCTTCTTGCATAGCGATTATCCAACTTTCATCCTTTAAGGCTTCATTCACATTCTTAGGTTCTATAGTTGATATAAAACATAAGAAGTTACTTTGGTTTTGGGCTTGTGACCTAAGAGTTCTTTGGTTAAGGTTTCCTATGACATTTTCTAATGAATGGTTCCTAGATTCCTTAATATTGACTACTTAATCAATTTCTAAAGTTTCATCCTCAATGTTATTTTCTAAGTTTTTCTTTTCGGCAACCTTAATTGCTTCATCTTCATCTAAGTCATCATCCACAAAGGGTGATGTCTTAGAGAGTGGTGGAGTTTCATCGAATGTCACGTTGAGTGATTCTTTGATTTTCATGGTGTGTTTGTTTAGGATAATGTAGGCTTTTCTATTTTGGGAGTAACAAAAAAAAATACCTTCGTATGACTTTGGGTCAAATTGCGTAAGGTAATCTTTAGTGTTTAAAATGAAGCACTTGCTTCCAAACACTTTGAAATAATCAAGAGTAGGTTTCCTACCTCTCAAGAGTTCATAAGGTGTTTTTCCTAATATGGCTCTAATTAGAATTTAGTTTAGGATATATGTTGAAGTATCTATTGCGTTACACCAAAACGTTTGTGGTAACGATTGTTCATTCAACATTGTTCTATTCATTTCTTGTAGTGTCCTATTTTTCCTTTCTACCACGCCATTTGATTGTGGAGTGCGTGGAGCTAAGAAGTTATGTGTAATACCGTTGGCATTACAAAACTCTCCAAATTGCACTTCATTATCAAATTCCCTACCGTGGTCCGTCCTAATTGACACTATAGAACATCCTAATTGGTTTTGTATTTTCCTACAAAATATTTCGAATTTATCAAAGGCTTCATTTTTAGTTTTAAGGAATCTTGTCCATGTATACCTATAATAGTCGTCTACTATTACTAAGGTGTAAAGGTTTCCTCCGTAACTTCGTACGGTGGATGGACCGAATAAATGCATATGGAGCAGTTCTAAGCATCTAGTCGTTGAGACTAAATTCTTAGCTTTGTGACTAGTGTGAGCATGTTTTCTAATTTTATAAGCATCACAAAAATGTTGATCAAACTTAAGCTTAGGAAAGTTTCTAACTAATTCCTTAGATGCTAACGATTGAATGAGATGCATATTAGCGTGACCTAATCTCCTATGCTACAAAGTGGAGTTTTCATCAATTGTTGCAAGACAAATTTTGTCTTCAGACTTAGTTCCTAATTTCATCACATATAAGCCTTTCTTCCTAATACCTCTACCTATGACTTTACCATCCTTAACTATCTCGCTACCATTTTCAGAAAATATAACCTTACACTTACTATCACATATTTGTCTTACACTTAGCAAGTTGAATCCTAAATTATCTACATGCTCTACATTAGCAATTTTAAGTGAGCCATGAGAGATCGTACCTTTGCCAATGATGGTTCTGCGTAGATTACTACCAAAAATGACGTTACCTCCGTTGTATGCCTTGTATATTGAAAAGAGCTTTCGGTTGCCCGTCATATGCTTAGAGCATCTGCTATCTTTTATCCACTCATCGGGTTCCAAGTCAATTCCAAGGCATATCTATTTATATAAGACAACAACTCAAACATTTGGTCCCCAATATCTCATGGGTCCAAAATTGTTAGTATTAAACATCCCATGCATTTGTTGCATTTGATTGGGATGTGGAAGTAAAGGACACATTCCCCATGACATGTAATTTTGAGGTTGAAAGTTATTCCAAGTTATAGGAAATTCTTGAGGCTGATTTTGTCGACCAACATTTCTTTTTGGTTGAGGTGTTTTATATATATGATAAGAATTGTTAACTCTTCTAGGTGGTGGAGTTTTTGATCTAAGGTTTGGTTTTGAAAATCCAACTCTGGGTTTCAATGGTGGTTTGTAGAATTGTTTAACCTCATTATCACTAGCAATGGGAATTTTAACATTGTTTACCATTATATGTTTTAGTCTAGGACCCAAAATGAATTTTTGAAAAGAAATAGAATTTTCAGATTCTGGTGAACACATAGGCGGTCCCTTAATTGCTTTGGGGGGCGTCTGTGCTTTATGGGGGCCGCCCTCAGTATTTGCGGGACCGCCACCAGAAGGCGTGTTGACCTGAGTTTTCACAAATTTTATTTTCTTAGTCCCACTAGTTGATGCTTCAAATGAGTTAAATCCCAAACCTAATTTATCTCTGGATGGCTTTTGATTGCTTAACATTTCATTTAAGCAATGTGTACTCTTTTCAAATTGAGTTAGCTTAAAAGCTTCCTCTTTAAGTTTTTCATTGTCGAGTGTAAGCAATTGTCATTTTGTACATTCGAGATCAACTCCCTTGTTTTTCTCGAGTGTAGACAACTTTTCTTTTAGTTCACTAAGTTCATTTTCTAAACTATTTTTGGTGGATTTTAGGAGTTTGTGATTTGTAATTATTTTTAGACTCATCTTGCATAGTTTATCATATTCATTATCTAAAGTGAAATCATCTATTGATGAATTTTCATCGCTAAAGTAAGAGAAGTCGGAACATACCTCATTTGATGTTTGCGCCACGAGACACGTTTCGTCCTTAGCCTTTTCATTATCTTCCTCACCGCTATCGCTCCAAGAACCTCCGATAAATGCCCTTTGGTTCTTGTCTTTCGGTGGTTTTGGACATTCTCCAATAAGATGATTTGGGTCTCCGCATCTAAAGCACTTCCTTTCAATTTTTTGTTCTTGATGTCTCGGCTTCTTTGAAAGGTCTTTTTATCGCTCCTAGGTTGTCTCACAAACCTACCTCTTCTTTTAAAGAACTTCTTGAAGTCTCTAACCGCCATGACATACTCTTCGTCTTCACTTTCGAAAGTCGAACTTTCTTCATCACTAGATTCCTTCTTAGTCTTTAAAGCAAGATATTTTCTTTCTCCCTTAGCTTTGACTATTTCAAAATCTTTCTTGATGATCATCTCATAGACTTTTAGATTTCCAATGAGTTCATCAAAGGATAGTGATGTTAAGTCTTTCGACTCTTCAATTGCCGTGACCTTTGCTCTCCATTTGGGATGTAGAGCCCTAAGAAACTTCCTAACATAGTTCTTGCTAGAGTAACCTTCATCAAGAGCTTTTAGACTAGTAATAATAGTATTAAATATAGCAAAAGCACTATCTATAGATTTGTCTTCAGAAATGACGAATTGTTCATATTGTTGTACTAAAAGGTCAATCTTGTTATCTTCGACTTGGCAATTACCTTGATGGGTGATTAACAAAGTTTTCCAAATTTCTTTTGCCGTATTACACATGAAAATTCTTTCATATTCTTTTCTAGGCAAGGCGTTGTAAATAACCATTTTAGCTTCATTATTTTTCGCAAGCCTTCTTTCAAGATCATCAGTTTGTTTTTCAAAAGGGATAACCTCATCTAGTTTGGTTTTCGGATTTTATTCAATGGGTTGAAAATCACCGTTAATATAATAACATGCCAAAGATCAAGATATTTTGATTTCACATATGTTTTGAATCTATTTTTTTAATAAATAAAACTATTGCTTTCGAAAAGTGGTGGCCTTTGCATAGATTGCCCTTCTAGATATTTGTCCGAATCCATAGATCGATCCAAGCTTTAAAATACAATATATTTTAAAAAACTTAAGTGACCTTGGCTTCTGATACCAATTGTGGAAACTAGAATGTGGGTTGAATAGTTTACAGGTTAATTGGTGTTTTAAAAAATTGCTTCTAAAAATATTAGATTCGATTATATGTTTAATCAATCAATAATATGAACCAACAAAAACAACTATCTACTTGCAATCACAATACACACAATAAATAATGAATATAAATGATGTAAAGAAAATAAGAGATAGAACGATCAAACCACAACACCAAGATTTATAATGGTTCGGCTACGAAGCTCCTCTTCGCCCTACTTCACTCCCCGAGTATCTTACTAGAGATTTCACTATGTCAACAAGCTCTCTTTAGGCGGAGAAAACCATTTATACGTCGCTTACGTTATTTTCCGACACTAAGCTAAATGTCGAGTCCTAATCTTAGCTAGAACCAATCTACAACTTTACCAACACTAACCAATCACAAGATATACACTATCGGATTTATACACTATCCGATCTTACACAATCACACAAGATAATAACAATAGAGGTTTGGATCTTAGAAGAATAGAGGAGAAATCACTAATCTATAACACTTCGTTTCTTAGCGAATACGAGTGTTCTTCTCATGCACTTGATAAAAGGAGGAAGAAGATGAGATTGGATCACTTGAAACAATATTAAAAAATGTTAGTGATCAAGAGATTTAGTGAGAGAGAAGGTTTTAGAGAGAGAAAGATAACTGGAAAATTCATGCAAAGAGAGATGTTTTATGTCGAAATGGAAGTTTACGATTAGTAACATGTAAACATTTATTTTTATCGTGAATGTTTCTACATTTTGTCATCTTCAAAACGTAGAGGAGTCGAAAAATATAAATAACGTTTTTAAGCATTATTTGTATTAAAAAATTCTCAGCAGAAAAACATCTCTCTTTGCATGAATTTTCCAGTTATCTTTCTCTCTCTAAAACCTTCTTTCTCTCACTAAAAATCTTGATCACTAACATTTTTTAATATTGTTTCAAGTGATCCAATCTCATCTTCTTCCTCCTTCTATCAAGTGCAAGAGAAGAACACTCGTATTCGCCAAGAAACGAAGTGTTATAGATTAGTGATTTCTCCTCTATTCTTCTAAGATCCAAACCTCTATTGTTATTATCTTGTGTGATTGTGTAAGATCGGATAGTGTATAAATTCGATAGTGTATATCTTGTGATTGGTTAGTGTTGGTAAAGCTGTAGATTGGTTCTAGCTAAGATTAGGACTCGACATTTAGCTTAGTGTCGGAAAATAACGTAAGCGACGTATAAACGGTTTTCTCCGCCTAAAGAGAGCTTGTTGACATAGTGAAATCTCGAGTAAGATACTTGGGGAGTGGAGTAGGGCGAAGAGGATCTTCGTAGCCGAACCATTATAAATCTTGGTGTTGTGGTTTGATCGTTCTATCTCTTATTTTTTTTACATCATTTATATTCGTTATTTATTGTGTGTATTGTGATTGCAAGTAGATAGTTGTTTTTGTTGGTTCATATTATTGATTGATTAAGCATATAATCGAATCTAATATTTTTAGAAGCAATTTTTTAAAACACCAATTAACCTGTAAACTATTCAACCCACATT
>BQNB010116435.1:7161-21364 GCA_026074375.1 Tanacetum coccineum
GTCAGGGGTAATAACTGTTAAGCTACGGGTGAATCTTAGTTTATAAAGGTATTGGTATAGGGTTTAGTGGTTAGGGTTTTGGTATAGGGTTTAGTGGTTAGGGGTTTAGGGTTTAGGGTATAGATTTTAAAGTTTATGTATATATCACTTGTGATATTACACATAGTGGTTTGAGGTTTAGGTTTTTGGTATATGGTAATGGTCAGGGGTTTAGGGTTTTTGATATAGATTTTAAAGTTTATGTATATATCACTTGTGATATTATACCTAGTGGTTATGGGTTTAGGGTTTTTGATATACGGTTTAGTGGTTAGGGGTTTAGAGTTTTTGGTATAGGGATTAGTGGTTGGAGAGAGGGGTTTAGGGTTATTGGCATAGGGTTTAGTGGTTAGGGGTTTAGGGTTTTTGGTATAGGGTTTAGTGGTTAGGGGTTTAGGGATTTTGGTATAGGAATTAGTGGTTGGGGAGGGAGGTTTAGGGTTATTGGCATTGGGTTTAGTGGTTATGGGTTTAGGGGTTTTGGTAGGGGTTTAGGGTTTAAGGTATAGATTTTAAAGTTTATGTATATATATCACTTGTGATATTACACATAGTGGTTTGAGGTTTAGGTTTTTGGTATAGGGTAGTGGTCCGGAGTTTAGCGTTTTTGGTATATATTTTAAATTTATATATCACTTGTGATATAATACCTATTGGTTATGGGTTTAAGGTTTTTGGTATAGGGTTTAGTGGTTAGGGGTTTAGAGTTTTTGGTATAGGGATTAGTGGTTAGGGAGAAGGTTTAGGGTTATTGGCACAGGGTTTAGTGGTTTGGGGTTTAGGGTTTTTGTATAGGGTTTAGTGGTTAAGGGTTTAAGTTTTTGGTATAAGGTTTAGTATATATCGCTTGTGATATTATACCTAGTGGTTAGGGGTTTAGGATTTTTGGTATAGGGTTTAGGATTTTTGGTATAGGGTTTGGGTTTTTTGTATAGATTTTAAAGTTTATGTGTATATCACTTGTGATATTATACCTAGTGGTTAGGTATTATACCTAGTGGTTAGGTATTTAGGGTTTTTAGTATAGGGTTTAATGGTTAACGGTTTAGAATTTTTGGTAAATATTTTAAAGTTAATGTATATATCAGTTGTGATATTATACCTAGTGGTTAGGAATTTAGGATTTAATGGTTAGGGGTTTAGGGTTTTTGGTAGAGATTTTGAAGTATTACGTATATTTCATTTGTGATATTATACCTAGTGGTTAGGGGTTTAAAGTTTTTGGTATAAGGTTTAGTGGTTAGGGGTTTAGGGTTTTTGGTATAGGTTTTAGTGGTTATGGAGGAGGTTTAGGGTTTATGGTATAAGGTTTAGCGGTTAGGTGTTTAGGATTTGGTATAGGGTTTAATGGTTAGGTGTTTAGGGTTTAATGGTTATGGGTTTGGGGTTTTTGGTATAAAGTTTAGTGGTTAGAGGTTTAAGGTTTTTGGTATAGAGTTTAGTGGTTAGGGGTTTAGGGTTTTTGGTATAGGTTTTAAATTTTATTTATACATCACTTGTGATATTATACCTAGTGGTTAGGGGTTTAGGGTTTTTGGTATAGGGTTTAGTGGTTAGGGGTTTAGGATTTCCGGTATAGATTTTAGAATTTATGTATATATCACTTGTGAAATTATATCTAGTGGTTAAGGGTTTAGGGTTGTTGGTATAGAGTTTAGTGGTTAGGGGTTTAGGGTTTTCGGTATAGGGTTTAGCGGTTAGTGGTTTAGGGTTAAGTGGTTAGGTGTTTAGAGTTTTTGGTAGGGTTTAGTGGTTTATTTATACATCATTTGTGATATACTTAGTGGTTAGGGGTTTAGGGTTTTGGGTATGAGCTTTAGTGGTTATGAGTTTAAGGTTTTTGGTATAGGTGTTAAATTTTATGTATACATCACTTGTGATATTATACCTAGTGGTTAGGGGTTTATGGTTTAGGGTTTTAGGTATATGGTTTAATGGTTAAGGGTTTAAGGTTTTTGGTATATATTTTAAAGTTTATGTATATATCACTTGTGATATTATACCTAGTGGGTAGGGGTTTATAGTTTTTGGTATATGGTTTAGTGGTTAGGGGTTTAGGGTTTTTGGTATAGATTCTAGAATTTATGTATATATCACTTGTGATATTATATCTAGTGGTTAGGGGTTTAGAGTTTTTGGTATAGAGTTTAGTGTTTAGGGGTTTATGATTTTTTGGTATATATTTTAGTGGTTAGGGGTTTAGGATTTTTGGTATAGATTTTAAAGTTTATGTATATATCACTTATGATATTATACTTAGTGGTTAGGGGTTTAGGGTTTTTGGTATAGATCTTAAAGTTTATGTACATGTCACTTGTGATATTATACCTAGTGGTTAAGGGTTTAGGGTTTAGTGGTTAGGGGTTTAGGGTTTTTGGTATAATATCATTGATAGATAACGTATGAAAATAGAAGCAACCGATTGATAACTGCCAAAAACGTCTCAAAACGGCCAAATACTTCTGAACACGGACAAAAACGCACGAAAGCTAGCGAAAACGCGCGAAAGCGGACGAAAACACGCGAATGATGACGAAAGCGTACGAAAACGTAAGTAAACGTAAGAAAATGTCAAAAAATGGACGAAAACGTGTGAAAACGAAAGAAAACGTAAGAAATCATGCGAGAACATAAGAAAACGTGAGAGAACGTCTAAAAAGAAAGAAAACGCGCGAAAACATGTGAAAACAGACGAAAACACGCGAAAGGGTGCGAAAGCGTACGAAAATGTGCAAATGCGGACGAAAACGTTTGAAAACGTATAAGAACGTAAAAAACGTAAAAAAACGTAAAAATTATACAAAAACGTGAAAAAGGTAAAAAAATGAAGACTAATCAAATAACATACTAGATGAGAGGGAAAGAGATTGTTTAAGTGAGAGAGAGGGTTGGATGAACACTTAGAGAGAGAAAGAAAATATATATTAATGTGTGTAAAAATGAGCAACCAACCACCTCTCCAAGGCATGAAGAGGTGTTTATTTACTTACAATGGATGGTGGGTGATAACGCCCAAATTATACATGTTTTCTATGGCGTTATTTATATATATTTGATCATTTCTCGTGAACTTTCGATACTTAATTAAGCTTAAGTTGCTTATAGGTTCACTTGAAGACTCTAAAGACCCAAGCTCAAGAATATGTACACTTTGGTAGGCGAATACAAGAAAAGAAAGATTTCTAGCCAAAAGCTCAAGAAGTCCGCCACACTTGTTACATAGTGCGCTGCACTTTCCTCTGAAGTTCAAACACCGCCTCACTTACAATACTGTGCGCCGCACATTTTCCCAAAGATTGAAGAATTAAAGTCCATTAGATGCTATCGCATTAACTCCTCAAAACCGCCGCACTTATTTGTAAGTGCGCCGCACTTCCAGTAAAAGCCATTAAATGCTATCGCATTAACTCACCAAGTCCGAGAATTAAAAGTATGAGAACTAGAAGAGACAATATCCGGTTCATTAAGGAATCGGGCAGGGCGGAATAGGAGAAGGAGCTAGGATTAGTAATGGGTACCGACATGAAGAACGTTGTTTCCAAAACAACACCTCGGTTTCGTTCTTGTTCTTCAATTTTCTGATGTGGTGGGAAGTGAAGAACATGTGGGAAACTTTTAGGAAATATGGGAACTTAGTTGATATCTACATGGCTCAAAACGGATTAAGAAATGTATGTTGGAAATTTAGTGCAATTGTGGGAATTGGGTTATACATGGAAATGGGTTTGGAGGTACGGTTTGGAATTAAAGGGCTTCTAAACTTTTATCTGTCTGTTCACTTAGTACTAAAGCCATCTGAGAAACTTATACTGTTAAGTCTTAGTTTAGTAATGCCAATACAAATATTTAGTACTGGTCCAAGTTAACTATGCTGTTAGTTTAGTACTGTTTGTTATATATTTAGTACAGGCTAAAGTGATATGCTGAGTATCTTATGATAGATATAGCATAGATCACTTGACGCGTTTTGTAAGCCCATTAGGGTTTCCTTGGTGTATAAAAGGAACTCTAAGGCATAGATCTAGATATCAAGTTTTCATATTAGTATTCATAGTTTGCATAGCAATCATAGTTAGTATTCATAGCTATTTTGTAACTCAAAATATTATTCAATATATTGAAAGTTTTAATAAAGATCTTGTTTTTATAGTTTGTGATATTCTCAATCTTAGTTTCTACTATAGTTGTCTTGGATCTATCCAATATAACTAAGCTTTAACAAGCTAAGTAAGATCTGTTAAGAAGGGATCAACAAGTGGTATCAGAGCTTGTTGAGAAACTCTGAATAGGAAGAACTACACAAGATCTCATAATCAAATAGAAGATGGAATCACAGTTAGAAACTACCCAAATAGTGTCTGCACTAAAACTTCCTATACTCAAAACAGGAGACTATGATCTATGAAGCATGTGAATGGAGCAATATCTTATTCAACACTGATTATAGCTCTTGGGAGGTTTATTGTGAATGGTGAAGCAACACTGCTGCTGCATCAGCTAGTGCTGAAGGTCCCATTCCTCCTAAAACTGCAGAACAAAAGCTTTCAAGAAAGAATGAATTAAAAGCAAAAAGCACTATGTTGTTGGCCATTCCTGATGAGCACCTATTGAAGTTTCATGGAATCAAGGATGCAAAGACCTTATAGGAAGCAATCAAGACCAGGTTTGGAGGCAACAAAGAATCAAAAAAAAATGCGAAGAACCATTGCTGAAGCACAATTACTTAAATTTTTACTGCATAAGATCTGAAGGACTGGAAAATTACCATGATAAGTTTCAGAAACTTATCAGCAATTGAAATTCAGTGAAGTATCTCCCATCTCCCAGTAATATCAAATCAAGAGTTACTAAAAAGGTCTACCCAATCGGTTCAGCTGGAACAATATTACCTTGATCATGTGTAACAAAGCTGATATGGATGAGTTGAGCATGGATGATTTGTACAACAATTTGAAAGTATATGAAGCTGAGATTAAAAGCCAATCAAGCTCAAGCTCAAACTCTCAAAATGTGGCTTTTGTATCTTCAGATGATAGTAGCAATACTAATGAAGCAGTTAATACTGCTCATGATGTTCCTGCTGGTAGGTCAAAGGGACAAGCTTCTTCCTTAACCTATGCTGATGATGTCATGTTTTCCTTCTTTGTTAATCAATCTAATAGTCCACAGTTGAACAATGAAGATCTGGAGCAGATTGATACTGATGATCTTGAATAGATGGATCTCAAATAGCAGGTGGCCATGCTTACCATAAGGGTGAAGAGATTCTTAAAGAAGACATGAAGGAATCTGAATTTCAATGGCAAAGAAACTGTTGGCTTTGATAAAACAAAGGTTGAATGTTACAACTGCCACAGGAAAGGTCACTTTGCTAGAGAATGCAGGGCACCAAGGAATCAGGGGAATAGAAATGGAGATGCTCCAAGAAGGATTGTACCAGTAGAGACTCCTGTAAATGCCTTGGTTGTTCAAGATGGGATAGGTGGTTATGATTGGAGCTTTCAGGCTTAAGAAGACATCTTAAACTTTGCTCTAATAGCCTATACATCCCAAGGTTTATCAAGTTCAGATTCTGAGGTACATACTTGCTCTAAAGATTGCTTAAAATCATATGAAACTCTTTAAAAACAGTATGATCAACAGCGTGATGCTCTTAAAAAATCTAATCTATAAATTATTGGTTATCAATTAGGCTTAGAATCATTAGAAGCTAGAATTGTTGTTCATAAAAAAATGAAGCTGTTTATGAGGAAGACATTGCATTTTTGAAATATGATGTTAAGGTAAGAGATAATTCTATAACAGAGCTTAAAAATCAGTTAGCGGAGGCTTTAAGAGAAAAAGATGATTTAAAACTAAAATTAAAAAAGTTTGAAACATCATCTATGCAGCTAACTAAACTGATAAACAATAAAATAAGTGTTAATAACAAGTCTGGTGTTGGTTTTGACAGTCAAATGAATGAAAATGAATTGCATGATTGTCATCTGAATAAAAGTGAAGTGTTTGAAATGCATCAGAATAGTATAGTGAATGAGATTGAAAGGAAAATACAATCAATTAAATGATAGGTTTAAAGAAGGTTAAGATATCATGCATTCACCCTCCCTACACTGGAACTACAAGCCCTCAAAGACCTGACTTTCAATCCTTTTGCTGGATTTAGAGATATCTGTCTATAAGACTAATGTGAGTGAAACTATCTCTAGTGTGCCTAGAATTGAATCAACTGCATCTAAGTCTAGTAAGGATAGTTTGGAACAACCTAAAGATGTTAGGCCTAGTGCTCCTATCATTGAAGAGTGGGAGTCTGATAGTGATGATGATTGTGTGATTAGACCTTCATTTGAACAGAATAAACCTAGTTATGCTAAAATTAATTTTGTTAAATCGGATGAAAATACTAGGAAATATGTTATTGAACAACACACATATAGGCAAGCTGAAAACCTTAGGAAAAGTCAGAGTCCTAGGGTTGATAAAAGAAATTGGAATGGAATAATGACTCAGAAACTAGGAAATGGTTTTGAGTTTATAAAGAAAGCTTGTTTTGTATGTGGGAGTTTCAACCATTTAATCAAAGACTGTGATTTTCATGAAAAGAAAATAGTAGAAAAACCAGTGTTGAATAATAAGGGAAGGGTTACTGGTCAAAGGGAAATTAGACCAGTATGGAGTAATTCTCAGAGGGTGAACCACCAAAACAAATTTACTCACCCACATCCTAAAAGGAATTTTGTTCCAACAGCAGTTGTAACAAAGTCAGGACAAGTACCAGTTAATGCTGCTAAGCAAAGCTCTCCAAGTGCAGCATCATCAATTAGTACTGTCAGGCCTGTTAATACTGCGCCTCTAAATCAAAAGTGAATGATGCATTACCCAAAACATATTCCTATTTTAAAGCACATTCACCAGTAAGAAGGACTTTTAACCAAAAATTAGTAGCTAAAACCAATAATCTTAATGAAAAAGTTAAAACTGCTAGAGTTAACAATGTAACTACTGCTTGGCCAAAAGCAGTAGTTAGTACTGCTAAGGGAAAAAGGGAAAATGCTGTTAAGTCCTTAGCATGCTGGATTTGGAGACCAACAGGAAAAGTAATTGACTATATCTCCAAAGACAGTGGATCATACATGCCTAAAACATTTGACTATGTTGATCCTCAAGGCAGACTCAAGTCAGTGATGGCTTGGGTCCCCAAGAGAAAATAATTCTCTTATTTTGAGTGCAGGGTAATCCACAATATGCTTTACAGGATCAAGGGATTTTTGATAGTGGATTCTCTAGGCATATGACTGGGAACAAGTCCCACCTTATATATTATCAAGACATTAATGGTGGATTTGTTGCATTTGCAGGAAGTACTAAACGAGGTAAAATTACTTGAAAATGTAAAATTAGCACTGGGAAATTAGACTTTAAAGATGTATACTTTGTAAAGGAACTTAAGTTTAATTTTTTCTCTGTCTCACAAATGTGTGACAAGAAAAACAATGTTTTTTTCACTGAGACTGAATGTCTTGTTCTATCTCCCGACTTTAAGCTACTTGATAAAATCAATCTTTTTTTTTTTATTTTTTTTTTTTTTTTTTTTTTCCCTTTCTTAAGTTCCCAGACAGAACAACATGTACATTTTGATCTAAAGAATGTTGTTCCTACCTTCAGGAGGCTGAGAATTGTTTGAATTGTAAAGGCAACAATAGATGAGGTCTAATTTATGGCATAGGAGGCTTGGCTCTAGAAACATTAAAACTATGAACAAACTTGTGAGGGGAAACCTTGTTAAAGGTTTACCTTCAAAGCTTTTTAAAAATGACCATTCTTGTGTTGCTTGTCAGAAGGGAAAGCAACACAAATCCTCTTGTAAGACCAAGCTTGTAAGCTTTATCAGCCATCCCTTACAAATGTTGCATATAGACTTATTTGGGCTAACATTTGTAAAGAGTATCAATCACAAGATATACTGCCTTGTTGTCACTGATGACTATAGTAGGTTTAGTTGGGTTTTCTTTTAGGCCACTAAGGATGAGACTAGTGGGATCCTTAAAACTTTTATAACTGGTATAAAAAACCAAATAAATCATAAGGTTAAAATCATCAGATGTGACAATGGAACTGAGTTTAAAAATAATGACATGAATCAGTTCTGTGGGATGAAAGGGATTTAGAGAGAGTTTAGTGTTGCCAGAACTCTACAACAAAATAGAGTTGCTGAAAGAAAGAATACGACACTAATAGAGACAGCTAGGACTATGCTAGCAGATTCATTATTACCTACTACATTTTGACCTGAAACAGTTAATACTGCTTGTTATGTTCAGAATAAGGTTCTAGTGATCAAGCCTCAAAACAAGACACCTTATGAACTATTACTTAGTAGACCACCTAGTATAAGCTTTATGAGACCTTTTGGGTGTCATGTGACTATTCTTAATACCTTAGATCCCCCAGATCAATGATGGAATGCTGATAAGGGTACCACACCTCTCAATAACACGCCTCTCACCTACCTCGACGATACTCATAAATAGCAAAGCTTTTAGGGTATTTAACACTAGAACTAGGAAGGTATAAGGAGGAACCTGCACATAAAATTTTCTTGAAAAGCACACCCAATGTTGCAGGAGTGGTCCAAAATTGGCTCCTTTGATATTGATTCACGACAATAATCAAGGGAATTAATGATCCAATTACACTTGTAAGCATGGGAAGATCAAACTAATGTTGGATGTTATGAGACAGTTTATAGGCAAGACTAGGAAATGAAATTAAAAAGTTCATGGCAAGCTGGACAGAAAAAAGCATCTGGATCATGATACATACTTCTACCACATCAAGTCTTCTAAATCTCCAATCCTCTCTTCAAGTTCTCAGAGCACAAATAATAAGGATGCTGATGAGGTTCTAGGAAAAGGAGATGATGATTTAAGTGAAAGAAATGGTCAAGAAAAGGAAGAAAGAGCTTCAAATAAAGAAGATGACCAGCAGTTAAAGAATTCAGAGCATAAATTAGATTAATTTGCTTGTGCAAACAGAAAGAAGGTTATGCTAACAACACTAACAGAGTTTCTATGTTAATATTGCCTAATGCTGCCAACTGTTAGTGCTGCTTGGACAAGTTTTTGAGAGCTAATCTCGAATGATCAAGAAAGATTGATAGTAGTACTCAAGCTGTTAATTAACTGTTGCCAGTAATAGATACTGCCAGTGAAAATATTAAAAAACTTGGAAGTTAAATATTAATACTGCTAGTCCTATTCCTAATGATCCAAGTATGCAATCTTTGGAAGCAACAGGCATATTTGATGATGCATATGATGATAGAGAAGAAGTGGGTTGATAAGTGCTTAATTACACATATCTTTTACC
This sequence comes from Tanacetum coccineum, assembly GCA_026074375.1. Taxonomy (NCBI): domain Eukaryota; kingdom Viridiplantae; phylum Streptophyta; class Magnoliopsida; order Asterales; family Asteraceae; genus Tanacetum; species Tanacetum coccineum. The sequence continues at coordinate 16,570 of BQNB010116435.1, forward strand.
TCTAAAAACGAGCTTAAATGACCAAAAACAGACAAAAACTGCCAAATACATGTTTGTTTTGCATTTGTATTGTGCAGGAAGTGGATATCAACAAAAAGACAGAAAACCAAGCCAAAATGACAAAACTGAGCATGGAATGGAAAAGACTGTGCAAAATCAAGGCCAAAGTCCAAAAATGCCAAAGTCAGAGTCAATACTGAAGAATCAGCAGTCAAACCGGAGCCGGAACTGAAGAATAACTATAGGATAGCAATCTTAACCCTCTGATGGTGCCGGGAAAAGCCAAGTAGTATACAATTGAAGACTGTGAATACCAACATGGGCCTCAATCAATTACAAACGTAGCCCATTTGTGTGCAATTGACAAAGACTGTGAAGACTTTTCGAATGCCCAATCCTAGCCCAAGTTACAGCCAATTCTCAGCCAATTGTACACACAAAACCAAGCCCCATAACCTTATTGGGCCTTGAAAAACCCATAACCAACCCTGTACCTTATTGGTCTAAAAAAAGCCCAATAACATAAGCCTAAACCTAATTGGGCCCATAGACACAAAATAAACACGAAAATTATCAAACACTACAATTGGGCCCAATACAAGCCCAAAAGCCCAATACAAAACCCAAGCCCAACAAAAGCCCACAATCCTTTTTATAAAAACATAAGGACCAAAAATTCAAAATTTTCAAAAAACTTTGTTTTATAAATTAAAAATGAAAAAATAAAGAAAATGTTCCAAAAAAGCAATTTAAAAGTTGTTTTATAAAGAAAATAAAAAATACAAACACAAGGGCCATTTTTGCAAATACCAAAACCTCCTATATTCTTTAGAGTATAAAACATCTTAGGACCATTTTTGCTAATTGACCAAAACATCTTATAATCTCTAAAGTTATAAAAAACCGACAATGCCAAAATGGTCACTTTCCAAACTTGGTTTATAACTAAATTCGGCCAAGATAGAGTGACAAGAGAAGGAAAGATGGGGGGGCACTCTTGCCTCTTCCCCATACTTTCCTTTTAAACCTGCAACTGCCATCGTACCCTCAACCTACTTGGCGCCAAAACCATAGACATCACCCTTCTCCCATGGTTTTAAAAGGACAAACCACCTTCCCAAGTACTAAATTCCACTTACCCATACCCTATAATAACCTCCTCCCTCCCTATCCGCCCCCTGGCACAAACACAAAACGCCGAAGTCCCGCCATCCATTGGCTAAGAAAAGAATGTGAAAAAAGGCCAATGGATTGGGCTAGGATTTGGGTAGATTGGCTTCCTACACTCACAACAAGCACAGCCCATGAGCCAGAAAGGTTTTTGAGCCTCTATAAAAATGGGATATTGTCTTTTGCTTGTTCTCTTCTCTTTTATAAGTAGGATCAAAAACCTGTCTTCGGCTCAGGGCTGCTTGTGTGAAGTGTAAACTCACACTCAATCCTAGCCCTCCATTGGCCTTTCATCATTCCCAGCCATGGATGGGGACTTCGGGTTGTGTGTTTGTATAGCAGGGTGCAGATGGGTTGATATAGGGTCTTGTAAGCTGGAAAAGGTACTTGGGAGGTGGTTTGTGCCTTGTTGAAACCATGGGAAGGGAGGCAAGATGTTTTTGGCGCCAAGTGGGTGTGAGGGTACGATGGCATATGCAGGATTCAGAAGGAAAGTAAGTGGATGGATCAGCAACGAGTGCCCCCCATCTTTCCTTCTCTTGTCACTCCATCTTGGCCGAATTTAGTTATAAAACAAGTTTGGAAAGTGACCATTTTGGTCCTTGTCGTTTTTATAACTAAAAGAAAAAGAGTTTAGGACAATTGCAAAAATGGTCCCTGCTGTTTATAACTTAAAAGAGTAAAAAGGGTTTTGGGAATTTGCAAAAAATGTGCCCTTGTGTTTGTATTTTTTCAATTTTCTTACTTTATAAAACAGACTTTTAAAACTTGGCATTCTGGGCCCCTTTTCTTATTTTTTCATTTTTAAATTACTAAAACAAAGTTTTTTAAAATTTAAATTTTGGTCCCTTATGTTTTTTATAAAAAGGATTGTGGCTTTTGTTGGGCTTGGTTTTGTATGGGCTTTTGGCTTGTATTGGCCCAATTGAGTGGTCCTGGGCCCAATAAGGTTTAGCTTATGTTTATATGGGCTTTTAAGCCCAACTAAGGTACAAGGGTTGGTTATTGGGCTTTTTCACACCATAAGGTTATGGAGTGGGTTTTAGTGTGTAGCAATGGCTGAGATTGGCTGAATCTGGGCTAGGAATGGGCCTTCAAAAAAAAAAAAAGTCTTCACATCTTGTCAATAGCACACAAAATGGGCTTTTGTAATTGGCTGAGGGCCCATTTGTGGTCTTCACAGTCTTCATAGTTATTACTATTGCGGGCTTCCGCCCATCAGATGGGTTAAGATTGCATCCAACAGTATTCTTCAGTTCCGGCTCCGGTTTGACTGCTGATTCTTCAGTATTGACTCTGACTTTGGCATTTTTGGACTTTGGCCTTGAATTTGCACAGTCTTTTCCATTCCATGCTCAGTTTTGTCATTTTGGCTTGGTTTTCTGTCTTTTTGTTGATATCCACTTCCTGCACAATACAAATGCAAAACAAACATATATTTGGCAGTTTTAGTCTGTTTTTGGTCATTTAAGCTCGTTTTTAGAGGTAAAAGATATGTGTAATTAAGCACTTATCAAATCCCCCAAACTAAGGTATTGTGTGTCCTCACACAATGTTATGAAGTAAACACGTAAGTCCCCACGTTCTTCCACCTTTTCACTGACAATTGTACAAAATCTATCCTACACAAAATATTTGGATTTTCTCTTTTTTTTAACAAGTTTTGACTTTCGTATTTATTAATACTCACTGGGATCATCGAATGAGCAAATGCAAAACAAACATATATTTGGCAGTTTTTGTCTGTTTTTGGTCATTTAAGCTCGTTTTTAAAGGTAAAAGATATGTGTAGCTAAGCAATTAAACAAGATCATTGTCGATATAAGTTTATATGTTAAGCCCTCATACTTATGACTTGTGAACTTTCAACTCCCAACATGGATATACGATTGAATGTGTGTACTCATTTTAATTTAACCATAGGTCAACTTATTTTCATAGTCATAATTCAAAATGAATCATGACTCAAAGCAACAACTTATTAAGACTTCGTAACTTGATTTCGAGATTTAAACTTTAGAACTTTTTGCAACATTTTCAACATCATAATCATAAGTTCTTAAAGCTAGGAATGCGTTGCTTAGTTTGAACCCCTACCTCGTGGTTAACGGAGTAGGATATCACAACCAACGACCGATGTTCTTAGTTTGAAAACCCACCCCGTTGCTAGCGTAGTGGGAAATCACATCAACACCTTATTCCTAATATGGCTAAGGATTGGTGTCTTAGTTTGAACCCTCACCTAGACCTTTCTTCCAAGTGAGATATCACGACACACCAAATCCCTAGAAGCAAAGACGTCTTAGTTTGAACCCCCACCTCGTTGCTAGCGGAGTGGGATATCACGACACATCTTTTACTTGCTCCATAATATCAACTGCATGCTTCATTGGCAAAATTTCAATATTCATGCATTTTTGCATTCACATTTCATTCATGCTTCTTTGGCATTTATCTTTTAAATCACTATAAAATCTCGCTTTTGAAAACTCAAGTTACAAATTTGAAGCTTTTTCTGAAAACATCGATTGACTTAGTTGAATTAAATTGAGTACGTATGATTAGGTGGATTAGAAATTCACGGGAGAGAAAACCACAAGTTACTCGTATAAGTTTTTAGAAGAATCTTGCTTAGCACATAAACTTATATTTAACTCTATCATTTCTCGTTCTTCACATTATTAAAATTCAAAGCTATAGAATTCGTGAAAGCTTGGCCTAAAGGAACTAGCTAGGGCTCAACACGCCCGATCAAGTCAAAAATTATTCTTATTCTACCCAAAAGAAAAGCAAAACTGTGACAAAACACTTATTATATTTTTGAAAAATTTTCAATTTTTTCATTTTTTGGTATTTTGGTGGTAAAAACGGGTTTACGTGGTAACAATGCTGCAGGCAACAATCAAATCGAAGATACCCAAATTATTCTTATTCTACCCAAAAGAAAAGCAAAACTGTGACAAAACACTTATAATATTTTTGAAAAATTTTCAATTTTTTCATTTTTTTTGGTATTTTGGTGGTAAAAACGGGTTTACGTGGTAATAATGCTGCAGGCAACAATCAAATCGAAGATACCCCCCCCAAACTAGAACTAAACATCGTCCTCGATGTTTTGAAGGGTATTACATTAATCCTAAGGCCGTTTATGAGGTATGCCAAAAGATAAAACGTTAGTCGATAAGATTAGGATATCGGATTCCCAATTGAAGCTGAGGATGTGAAACTCTTGATGAATGACAAAACTGAGAGTCTTCACAATCCGGGCAATCCTGGACAATAAACAATAACAACAACATGGAAAACACGGGTAATGGAAAAGATAAGCTATTTTACACAACAACAACACTTATTTATACTACGGATAAGTATTGAATTTAATGAAAGTTCCACTCCGATGAGATACATCCGGCTTAGAAGAATGATACTTTTGAAATGCCGGGATCAAATATGGTGTGGATAAACGGAACTTGGGGTGAACAATCGTAACCATAATGAACATTGTTTCCAAAATTCTCATAAGAATGAGTCGGGGTCAAATGCAAATCTCAACCAAATGCCCTTTAACCAAGGGAAAAGGTCAAAATCTACACAAAGAGATAAAATATATAAGAATCAATTATAA
>BQNB010116436.1:3902-14534 GCA_026074375.1 Tanacetum coccineum
TATAAAGCATTTAGGACTTGCTAAATAGGAAGTCTTAAAATTTTAAAACCAACACCACTTGCTCATAATGGAAATTTCAATAGCTTGTTGGATACACAAAAATAAAAAGTTACATTTGGATAATTAACTGCCTTAAATTCTTAGAATTATAAGAGTCCATTTAAACTATTCATAAACTTGTAACAACTCATTCAAAAAGTCATTTATACACCGTACAAACCTATAGCATATAAAAGCTAAACCTTTACACCTTTCTCCCATCTCACAAGTCATCATAAATAAAAAAAACCTAACCCCAAAACTGATTCTACTAAAGCCATTTTGGTTCCCAACCGTCACCTCAAACGGGTAGTCGTGGTCTAATCACACGGGTACCCGCCGCTGCAACGCGTGGGTACCCGACTAGTGGAGACGAAATGGTTGTAGTGTGTTGAGTGGGGGTTCTTATACCAAGTCTAACTATGAGCTGTTACAAGTTTAGGTTTTAGGATGGGGATATAAACTCTTTAAATGGGATGTTACAAGTTTTTAAAATGTGCTTTATTAATATTAAAGGGTTGTTATAAGTTTTTGGGTAAAAGCCAAAAATACTCTATATACTATGTCAGATAACTCATTATACATCCTGAATTCTTAAATGTGTCATTACACCTAGTGAAACCTTCGTTACCATGTGACTTGGCATTTAATTTCTTTTTCCTTTTTCTTACCTATCCCATGTGGCATCCACCTAGGATAATTTGAGTTGGGTTTTATTACCCGTTTAAAACAAAAACCCGACCCAACCTTTTCCCTACCCGTTTAAATCCTTAAATGAACCTAGATTTTTCACACACTACTTCGACATTATCAACCCAAACCCTAAAACCTTAAAACCTTTCACAATCTCTACATCTTTCGCTACTAGCAGACTACGTTTGCCACCCACACATTGTCATTGTGGTAAACCACTTGCTCGACGAGTTGCTTGGACAAATAATAATCCTTGTAGGCGTTTTCTTAATTGTCGCAACTCAAACATAAGTAATTTTTGTTTTTGTTAATTAATTACTCTAATAATTTATGTAGGCTTTTAATAGTGTGTTGTTTTACTAAAGGTTTTGTTTGATTTAGGGTTTTGTATGATTTAGGGTTTTGTTTGATTTAGGTTTTTTGATTTGGGGGTTTTGATTGTAATTAAAGATTTGTTTTTATTTTAGAATTCTGGTATGGCACATTGCAATTCATTTTATTGGTTAGATGATCCTGGAATTCCAATCCGTGGTACAAAGTCAGTATTATGAGCTATATTTATCTTTGAATGAGGCAGAAAGTGGATAATTCATGGGTCAGTTATCAGCTCATGTGAGACTTAAGAAGCTTGAACAAGACTTTGAAGAATATCATAATGATATGGAGATGCAGAAGGAAGAAATGGAAATGAAGAAGCAACAACTGGAGACTGAAATTGGGAAATTGAAGAATGACACTGCCTTTTGGAAGAAATGGTTCATCTGTATGGTCATTGTATTTGTGATCATCATTTAACAATTGGGTAATTTTAATTGATTTGTGTTTTGATTTATGTTAGTAAGGACATTTTTAGGGTTGTATGTCTTTTGTATTTTGAACTTAATCCTAATGAAATGGTAATTTCATGTTGTTTAACAATGTTGTACTGAATTTTCACATTCTTTGACCTGAAAATGCATACTAGATATAGTCCAATTTTAAACAAATATGCAAGACACATATGCTTCCATAGCAAACACTTTTAATAATGCACACCTATTAAAAAATTGCAGACAGCATAAGCCCCATATGAGGACGGCACAATGAAGACTTACTCAAAACACCAATAACTGCACAAGTAAATATAAAAATAGATTTTGGCCTATATAAGGAAAGATTGCATGATTAAATGTTCACAAAAATTCGGTGCCATACACAGTCAATGCACACACATCCAACACTTTCATTATCTACTTAAACAAAAGCATAGTTTTCATCAGATCTAGGCAGAATCATTAAAACATACAGCAAGTTTTATCCTACATTAAACATAAAACCTACAAAGTTCATTCAACATCAAAGGCTTTCTCTGGAGTAGATTCAATCCCAAATTCATCAAATTTGAATTTTTTTTCCCTTGAAGCTTAGCAATCCTCTCATATTTGCCTATGTTTTTTGACAAGATCCTAAAAGGCGGTGCTTCTTCTGATACAACCTTCTTCCCCTTTTTCCCTTTTTGTTTTTTAACATCTTAGGGTGTATCAGGTATGACTGAAGGAGGTTAACTAACTGCAGCTTGTTGTTTACCTCTTCTTTGTTGTTTTTCGACCACATGGCTTTCTTGTGTTGTACATTTCCTCAAAACTGTGTGCACATGTAAGATTGGATTCATGGGTGGGGGGGGGGTGTGGGGGGGGGTTCCATGATCTTGTTGTACATAATCTTTGAACTCTGTAGATTACATCATTTACAAGACATCATTACACCTAACTGGCATCCTCTAATCGTATCATCTATGCCCTCAATTCATCTTTCCCAGCTTTCTCAACTTCAGCTTTCTTTCTCAAATTTCTTCAACCATTGCTTTTCTCTTCCTCTCACCCCTTAATGTTTTCTTCTAAACCCTCTTGTCCATCATTTTAGCATTTTCCTGAATAATTTAACAAGTTAACTAATGTATATATTTCACTGATTATAACATAATGTAATATAATAACTAGTTAGTTACCCTCTGGATGTAATGTTAGTCCTACAAGATGTTCCTGGCGTTCCTAAGGTTTGATTTTTTTGAAACTGCGTTTTTAACAGGTTGATGTAGATTTTGAGGCTTGCAGGACTAGATCTTCCATGTATTTTGGTCCTTCATCAACAGTAGGAATCAATGGTTGAAATTTATTTGTTTCCTCCTTAAATTCCTTTGCTCCTGCATAGATTCATCACCTTCTGAGTGATCTGCTCACTGCTGCATTAGATCTTCACCTGCCTGAAGTAGAATCCTCCAACTGCTACAAATAGACTCCCTCTCCTGCTGGAGTAGACCCCTCAGCTCTTGGATTTGACCCCTCTCCTGTTTCTTCATTTGGCATATCCTCATAGAAATTTTTAGGTTTTGGTCTTGGATTTTTGGTACAGTTTGTTTTTGTTGCTCCCCAGCTGCCAACACCTATGTCATGCATGGACTCCTAACCACCCTACTCCACCTCATTTTTCATATCTCAGAATGGATGCCTAATCCTTCTTATCCTAGGACTCCAGGTAACTTCCTCTCATTTGGGGTAGGGTTTTTTCTAACTCACATGATTTCAGCATCTTACTTCCTGGAGCAGGTTGAATGCCATATAGATAAAGCTTCAAAACCATATATTTTTAGAATACCAATCACTTACCCCTAATTTTGGTTCAAGCTTTAAGTGAGTGTATGCTGCAACTGCATGTACACAGGGAATTCCTGTCAACTCCCACATTCTGCATACATACTTCTTCAAGTGTATATTCACCCCAAAACTTTCATCATACCTCCTGACTTCAACTACTCTAAACCCACTAGGATAGACAACCCAACTCCTACAAAAAACATATTCAATTTTGAAGTTACAAGATGATAATAATGTGTATTCATGTCTATAAGTTAAAACTTTTATTCAAATTATACCTTTGTTTTATTTTGAATGCTTCAAGCTGTCTTCTGGCAAAAGGAGTTATAGAGTCCTGAAGTTCCATAGCAGTCTTGTTTATGAACCACACCCTTTGCATCAAATAGATCCTGATGTCTTCTAACATTGTTATAATTGGTTCTCCTCTAGCTGAAAGGATTCTAGAGTTAAAACTTTCTAAGATACCATTTTCAAAAGCTGCAGTACCTTTATCTTGCTCAAAGTAAGCCCTACACCAGGTATTTAGATTTTTCTCAATCAACCAATTGTAAGCCTTCTCATCCATAGATTTGATTTTAGCCATATTATTTAGTAATTGTTGATCCATTGTGCTTAAAGCAATTAACCAAAACAATCTTTTAAACTGAAGACCACATAATTTCTTCTTAAAGTTTGCATAGATGTGTCTTGTACACTGTCTATGCTCTGCTTCAGAGAGCCACGCACCAACTGCATCAATGAGTCCCTATGGAAAACATATGGATTATTATCAGATAATAGTAAATAATGACTAAATAAAAAATTGAGCCAATACTTTATGTCCATCAGAGGTAACTGTTAGTCCTCTTCCTTCATTCAAATCCAAATCATTTGTTAGCAAGGCCAAGAACCAAGCCCAGTTATTCTTGTGTTCAGCACCCAACATAGCCCATGCAATTAGGAACATTTGATTATTAGCATCACAGCCCATGGCAGTTAACAATTAGCCTTTGCAAGTGTGAGTTAGAAAACAACCATCTAACCCTATTACTTTCCTGCAACCATTTTTCCACCCTGCTTTTAGTCCTAAGAAACAAACATACCATCTTTTGAAGTAAGTCAAACCATCATCCCTTACCTCTAAGTTCATATGACATGTTGATCCAGGATTAGAATCCAACACTGCCTGCCTATACTGCCATAACCTACTATAATGGTCCTTTAACCCACCCTCATGATCAAACAAAGCCATCTGTTTTTCCCTTCTGCATTGTCCCAAACTAACATTTATCATGAACTTTTCCTTAATAGAATTTTGCATATACTTGTATGATATCCATGGGTTATCAATTATTTCTCTAACATGGTGATGAGCTACCCATTTAAAAGTCACCAAAGATCCCAAGTTGTAGTTTCTACAACACTTATGGTCAGGGTAAAGGCTTTTGATTTCCATGGCATTACCAATTAGCCTTTGCAAGAGTGAGTCCGAAAACACCATCTAACCCTATTACTTTCCTGCAACCATTTTTCCACCCTGCTTTTAGTCCTAAGAAACAAACATACCATCTTTTGAAGTAAGTCAAACCATCATCCCTTACCTCTAAGTCCATATAACATGTTGATCCACGATTAAAATCCAACACAGCTTTGCCATACTCCACTAACCCACTATAATGGTCCTTTAACCCTACCTCATGATCAAATAAACCATCTGTTTTGCCCTTCTGCATTGTCCCAAACTAACATTTATCATAAACTTTTCCTTAATATAATTTTGCATATACTTGTATGATATCCATAGGTTATCAATTATTTCTCTAGCATAGTGATGAGCTACCCATTTAAAAGTCACCAAAGATCCCAAGATGTAGTTTCTATAACACTTATGGTCAGGGTAAAGGCTTTTGATTTAAAAAGACCTTCCAGTGCTCATCCAGCTAGCCCATAGCCTGAAGGGACAATCAACTACATTCATAAGCCTTTTCTTTTCCTCTAATTTCTTTTTTTCCATCTTTCTTTAGTAGCCAAACTTACATTACTAGGTTCCTTAGCCTTATCACCTACTGGTTCCTTGCCCTTATCACCTATTGGTTCCTTGCTCTTATTACCATCAGAATTAGAAGGTTCGGTATGATCTTTTGGTTGTTGTTTCTTACCTCTCTTGCCTGCACACTTTTCTGCATCTACATCCCTACCACATTTCACAAACAGCTTTATAGAGTCATTTTGCATGAACCATAATTGATAACCATGTGTAACACCATTGTTGGCTAGGCATTGTTTAAGTTGTAAGGGATTTTCTAATCGTATACCTAACACAGGCTTACACTCATTCCATGATGTATCAGGATCAAAAGAAGGATATTGAAAGTCCTTTTTTACCTTATATTTTAAAGAAATCATCATAACTCATACCTTCAAAATTAAGATCATTGATTACACGATGTTCCCCATAAACATACTGAAGGAGATTACTAATAAAATACCCATCATGATATAGATCAACAGTAAAAGTCACCATTTTTACCTTCCTGCAAAAATTAGGGTTACAAAATATTAGGGGTTTGTATATAAAACACAAACTAATGTAATTATGCTATCAAAGATAAATGTATATATGTTTTAAAATACTTACCACACTACAATTGATGTTCAATTGATCAAATGACTGATGTATGCATCTGTTAGGGTTTTTTTAGGTTAAGAACAATTTGGGGGGAAAATAAAGGGTAAAGTGTTATGCAACACTTTAAGTTATGCTTCATCAAATATGAAATCTTAAGCATCTTACTTAACTCATGCTTCTTATAATATCATACCTTCTCATATTTATATAACACTTAGACATGTAATTATCTTTCTTATACTTACATCACATAATTACATATAACATTTTCAATTAAAGCTTTTCTAATAAGCATTTAACATTCTAAGCAAAATTATATAATCAACGACCAATCCACATTGCATACTCATTAATATGTTTAAGTATCATCATTCTATTTGCCATAAGCACTTGACTACCTTATAACTAAAGCATTCGAATTCTTCGTTACTTAAACTTACGGTATACACATCTATGAGTGGTCTAAGTTTAGGCAACCTATAGTGGAAACCTACTTCTCTTAGGCCGAAGCTCTGATACCAAGTTGAAACGCCCTTTTCTCGACTCTTGATTTGACCATAAATAAAAGCTTTTTTGCGGAAACGACTTGACCATGTGTCACTCTTTTATAAACCCACCAAAATCAATTACTATTCACTTCATGAAAGTATTACTAAATGAAACTAAACTCAATTATCTTCAAAACGGCAGGTGGCATGTCTTCTAACTCCTTACAGTTTAGTTTTTACGATTGAAACAAGATTGACCAAAAACTGTGAACACTGTGACATGGATACGCCATATCCATGAAATGGATACTCCGTATCCATCCTGAACCTTCAATACACCGTATCCATACTTTGGATACGCCGCATTGGACATACAGAACCAGAACCTGTAGAAAACATGCACAAAATCCCTTTTTACCCAATACACAACTTCATAAAGCTGATACTTCACAAAAACTTCCCAGTCGAACCATTACATATCCTATTACAAATCATTCCATATACATTTGTAGACTTATTGGGTCCCAAAACATTATACCTTAACAGAGGGTTTACCAAACACCATCAGTTGATTGAAAGAAATACTGTATTGATTAAACCCAGAGACCATTCGCATACACATAAGCATTCAACTAAACTAATGACCTTTACCCTTATACAAATCCACGTTTACATGACACTTGACATTTGACAACCTTCATTAATAAACCATTAAGACACATGGGGGTTTAAACCTTAAGTCAATCACATCTACCTTAACTACCTTGCTAATATCGACAAGTACTTTGTTCCACTTCCCTATGCTATAATCCACGCATACCTTCTTTGCCTACACCTACTAAACAATTGCAACTTAACACTCTATGCCCGATACACGCTAGTAATTAAACGCAATAACCATACATTATACATCATTCATCACATAAGAATCATTCTTATCAAAGATTAATCCATAAAACTACCTTTCATTAATATAGCACGTTACACATAAACATATTACATCAAATCATACAAAATCATTACATACCTTAAATAAGCCAACTAGCCTCTAAGACATATTCCTACCAATGCTTACTACACCACAACTACTCCCAAACTTCCATTCACATACACATATATGTTAATAATATACTTCACATTATCACCGTTTACTACGTAGCAACCAAGCTAGGCTTATCAAGAACAACAAGCATCATCCTCACTTGCATTCTTCTATCCATAACACAAATCAAAATACTCATATGATCACATTAACATACTATAACAACTATTTATAAAACCATTAGCGTATCTTTTAACATCTTTAATCATCATATGATCATATCTTGATCATATGATAAAACCCACTAAATTAACTATCTTGGTTAAATACAACTTGATCCTTATATTACTATAATCTTTTTCCCCCCCACCATGTGTAATTTACTAAAAACACTTTTACACAAAACCCCCAATGCATCCTTTAAGTAACCCTATTCCCACCTCGACATTTAAACTCAATTAATGATACTACTTGTTTAGAATCGGTGATGGAGACCTAAACCCTTGGAATTGGCACCAATAACCCACACAAGATCAGCAATGCTAATCCTTCTCTTTTTAAATGGACAACACACAAAACACACCTGGAACTTTTAGAATGATATGGAAAAGATAGAGGTGATTTAGTAAATATAAATAATTATAGTAAATATATAACAGATATATATGATCATTAAAAAAATATGTGAGGTGGTGACTCACAAAAGGAAATTTATCATTGCTTTTGCTGACTTTAACCAATAGCCGTATCCATTCCATAGAACGCCTAGCCACACTAAGCTACCCATTACTTCATAAAATGTAACTTGATATGCCATATTCATTCTTACTATCGCTACGACTATTCACCTATCCAATACTGCGTATTGTCTTGACAACAGAAGCTTATGTCACTTGACACATTAAGGCCACGAAAGTCTTAAGTCAAACGTACCTAAGGTCTTTCGTAGAATTAAATACTTAAAAGCAGTTTTGGGGGTTACAGTCTTGCTATAGGTGGAAGGCGCATTTCAATGGCTTCTAAAAAGCAACTTTGCATATTACAATCGAACTAGTTGAAGAGGCATTATTTTGTAGCTTTAGGCTGTGCAGAAAGACCAAATGGTTCAGAACCTTATCTATGAGATTCCTATGGTGGCCAAAATAATATCTCATTTCCATGCATATTATAGTATCTCAGCCGACTTTGGCTAATGCATATTGCCAAATTTAAATGAAATCCTAACACTTAGGTGTTATACACAACCAGGTTTCATGATTGATTACGAACGATGTGAATTGTCCTGTGGATTGTTTCGTTTCGCAACAAAACATTTGCAGACACTTGACTAAAGGAGTACTAGAGACTTAGTGCACAAAGTCGGACTATCAGAATGATTGAAAGTCTATTAAATCTCTAACTCCGAACATCCAATTTCAGTTTCAAACAAGTTAGTAACTGAATGTTCAAATTGAGGGAAAGCGTACAATTATGAAGAACACATTGTATCAGAGATTCCCAAGGTATGTGTTCAGATTGCAGGGGTTAGTTGAAGTTTATCTTCTATAGTTATTTTGATAAATTGCATGTGCAGGTGCAAGACGAAAAGAACACTTATGTAGCATAGGAGTGTTCCGCTTCAAAAGCTATGACATGCTTTCTATATGCTCATAGAAGGATATTGACACAAGGCTTTGCTAATAGTGTCAATATATGTACATGAGTAAACTTTAGAAACTTATGTGGATAGTAGCTTCGAGTATTCAAACGATTGATGGGTTCAATCCGAGGACACCCTGATCCGAATATTTGGAAGCGTATATACAATAGCGAAAAATTCAATCTCTAAGAAATTTATTTATGCATAATTTGGTTGTTTTGTTTCTTTAAAGAACACGATAACACTCAAATGTGGGGAGGAATGTTGGTGATTTTAGTGTCATCACTTATATTTTGTGTAATTGTGATCTACTTGAGATCAAGGGCTTAGTCAAGTTAAGTTATATTCGAGTTAGGAGGTGCGGAGTGCACACTCGTACTAGCTAGCTAGATGTTGCCATAATAAATGCAGGGGTCAAGCCCTTGCGGGGTCAAGGGGCAGAGCCCCAAATGGTATATCTAGTGCTCCAAATGGATTATCTGTTTCCTTCCAACCAGTTTTTCCCTCCAACCGGTTTTTTACCAAAAGTCACAACTTTTACCAACAGTTGTGTCCCTTCCTGCCAACCGGCATTACCCGAAAGTAACTAACTTTTAGTTGGGTTATATTAACAGTTTGATCTCTTCCAAACAGAATATACATAACAACTTTTTGTGTATTTCTTTGATCTCTTTTGCTTTAGAGACAAAGTGTTTTTCTCTAAATTATCCAATTGAGGATTTCGTGTAACTCAAGGCATATAGGGTCGAAATACTTCAATCTGAAAGTGATCTCAACACGATTTAGACAATATATCAGGATAGTTTGATTATTACCCACTCACAAACACACCGAATTTATAACATTGTGATGCCCTAACGATAATTACAATATTTATGTCAAATGAATCAACTAATTCTAATCTTCTATTATTGTATGCATATCCTCGATCTGTTTATCAAAGGAATTTAGTTTAATCAAAAATTGGTTTCTCCCAAACATTGTTATGCTTTCCAAAGTTCCACATAAAAATTAAAATTAATAGAGTGATATTTATCTATATTTAGCGTGTTCTATATCTATCTTGATTTGATTACAATAGTTGTGCAGTTATGGCGAAGTATGAGATTCTTTTCTCGACCCATATACCTAGTTACAATTCATTACATGCACCACTACACAAACTGGTTTTTCCCACGGTAAAATCTGTGGGAAATCCTGTGGGTAAGGGCCCTTATCCACGGATTTCCCACGGAATTATTCCGATGCAAAAACCCTCATGGGTAAATATTTTCCCACTAATTCCCCACGGAACGTTGACTATTTCCCACGGATTTTCCACGTTGTCTAGCAACCATTTTTCACATATATTCGACGTTTTTTGCCACAGATTTTCCACAGTTATTTCCCACTAATTTCTCACGAATATTTTCCCACTAATTTTCCACATTTTTTACCAACAATTTTTGCCACAGATTTCCCACAGTTATTTTCCACTGATTTCTCACGAA
>BQNB010116437.1:3823-18070 GCA_026074375.1 Tanacetum coccineum
CATATCTTTAGTCAAAAAGAGTTGAATATGCGACAGCGTCGCTGGATAGAGTTGTTTAGTGATTATGACTGTGAAATTCGCTACCATCCTAGTAAGGCAAATGTAGTGGCTGATGCCCTAAGTAGGAAGGAAAGAGTAAACCCTAGAAAAGTTAGAGCTATGAATATGACCCTTCAGTCGAGTATCAAGGATAGGATACTGGCGGCTCAGAAGGAGGTTGTGGATGAGTTTGCAGGATTGCAGAAAGGTTTGGATGAGATGATAGAACAGAGAAGTGATAGGACTTTGTACTACCTGAATCGAATATGGGTACCTTTGAAGGGTGAGGTGAGAACCTTGATAATGGATGAAGCCCATAAGTCAAATTACTCTGTACACCCAGGAACTGATAAGATGTATTTGTTGGAATATGAACAAATATAAATTATATATGTCCAGAATTTATTCGAGCCTACGGGGACGCACACGTTAATATGTTGAACGATATTTTATATATTAAAGTAATATATAGTTAGTGATTTAGCAAACAATTGATAATTATATTAGTTAGTTGTTTAAATGTTAAACTAAGAGGACTAATGTGTAAAACCAAGAAAAAAGGAAGTTACAGGTTGCCCTTTTTCCTTATGTCGGTCGAACTCCACTTCCATAAGGAGGTGGGATTGCTTTCTTACACTCCAAGTAATAGAGGCAATATAAATGGATTCAAGGGTTCATTATTTGTGTGTGTTTTAAGAAAATAAACCCTAAATCTCTCCTCTCTCTCCCTTGGTTTTGTTCGACCGAAACCCACAAGGGTTTTCGGTTTTCTTGTGTTTGATAAACCGAAAAAAACCCAAAAGGGTTTTCGGTTTTGTTTGGTTCGACCCAAAAGAAATCACAAAGGTTTTTGGTTTAAGTTGATTGTCAAGATACGGTGTTTTGTTTGCTAAACCACTACTAGTACTAGCATACTTCATTATTTGCTAAGAACGTATTGTGTATGACGAAGTAGAGGGATTATCCTTTTGATCCTTGGTGGTTTCGCGTGGTATTATACACACGCGTATATTGAAGACGGTGTAACGTTTATTGCTAAAGCAGTGTAACGTTTCTTGCTAAAAGGTACACATCTTTAATCTCTTGTTAATTATATATTCTATACGTGTTTGATTTTTCCGCTGCATACTCGTGATATGTTTATTGGTTAAATAGATGTAAAATCACAACAGTGGTATCAGAGCCATCGTATAAGAATTTTAATTACAAGAATAAGAATTGGACAAAAATAGGGTATCTGATTGATTTTTAAGCCCTTTGGTCGTTTTAATGCATCAAATAATTGATCTTTTGTGCATCAAGATTAATTTTATTGGTTATAAAATTTAATTAGAAGAATTCTAGGTTGTATGCAATTTTATAAAATAAAACTTGATGTGTTTAATTGTAAATTGATCGGTTTTTATGTTTAAATTAATTGTTAATTTGGCATCCATGATAAATACATGCAATTTATCATGGATTGATATGTGATATTAATCTTGTTAACTGTTAATCAATTTTTATGCAAATATGATGATCAAGAATTAAAACATAGACATTAAATTTATGTGGTTTCGATCCACGACTTTAAAAGCTAGGGAAGACCTTGGCAATGTCTTAATGAGGCCTAAAAGTTATTTTCAATTTTATGTGCTATGTGATGTATATTTGTAGAAGGCTTACGCAATTGATTATGTCGATGGATGTGGCCGGAGTTTATAGGACGAAGGAGCCTTATATGGATATATGCAGGTTTTAATTAGTAGATAATTAGGATTATATCTTGATATTTGCATGACTTAATTGTTAAGGGTTGTTATTTGAATAATTTTTATATGAATTAGTTTTATGTTTTATATTATTTTTTATTTTATGTATGGATTTGTGATAAAATAGAAAAGGGTATTTGAAAATAATATAAACATGATAATTATTATGAAATCAGATTTAATTATGGACTATTTATAGATCAAATGTGTTTTCCAAATAAAGTTTTATTTTGAAAGGTTAAAACTGGATGCTATGACTTATTTGGAAGTACACTCATCCACTAGAAGCAACTATAAGAAAAGTTTAGGAGGATTTTCCTAAATATTCATGTTTTAATAATCTTCGTCGCTAAAAAAATACCCCTGTTTCTCCGCTTCTTTGTGCGTTCGATTGAAGTTACCGTGAACCATGACATGTCACTACAGTGTCATTATTTGACCATTCTTTAAACTTTATATTTGGAAACACGTTGAATCGTCAAGTTTAAAAGGTAACACTATTTATACATTAGATGTATAGAAAATATGTGATACCGTAATAAATAACTTACTTGAGTAAAGTTTTTATTAAAATCTATGATACGAAGATGTATGCATGCTTCTTCGTACATATTTGTCACGACAAATATCATACCCTTTTTAAATAAGTTATTGCCATTCAATTCGTAAAAACACTTGTAGATGCTTTTTACTATGCGTGAGACGTATGCAGATCGTAATCCCAAGGTGATTGTACACTTTTTCGTGAGACGTTAGTGTTACACAATCATGGTTTTTGATTGGACGACTTAATCGGTTTATAGGTGAGACCTTAAATCGAGGCATAGATGGGATAAAACATGCTTACTAGAATATTATTGTAATAAAGTAAGTCCTATATGGTTTAGGAATTGCACCGGCGGCAATTATTGATCGTCAATTACCTTTTGAATACACCATCACTAGCAGATCAACCGATTTTGTGGAGTATGTCAAGTAGGGTGCTAGCCTTTAGAAATTAATCGTATATTATTAACATGGTAGTTAATTTCTTCAAGAGTATTATCGAAAATACAAAATACTTTGATACTTTAACTATGTTTTGTAGATGGAACAACCTGTTCAAAACATAAACCATTCGGCTTTCAGGTCGATGTTTGAAAGAGAAAAACTTTCTGAAAATAATTTCAATGACTGGTTTCGTCAACTTAAGTTAGTCTTGAGAGTTGAAAAGAAAATGTTTGTCATTGAACAGCCTTTACTCGCGGCTCCTGCTGCTGATTCAATCCCAAGTGTTGTCACAATGGAATGTAATTTATGATGCATATAATGAGGTTGCTTGTCTTATACTTGGTAGTATGTCTCCTGAGCTTCATAGACAATTTTAAAACTCCTCACCATATGACATGATAGAACAGCTTAAAGCTATGTTTGGAAAACAAGCTGGAGTGGAGAGGTTTGACTTAATCTAAACTTTCCATGCTTGCAAACAAGAGGAGGGTAAACCAGTTGCTGCATACGTTCTACAAATGAAAGGATATGTAGACAACTAGAACGTCTTGGCTATATGCTACCACAAGATCTTATAGTGGGTCTTATCTTAAAAAATGGCCTTACTACAGATTTTTCTAGATTTGTAAGAAATTACAATATGCATAACATGGGGAAGACAGTGGGTGAACTACATGTTATGCTCATTGAGTATGAAAAGGGTTTACCTAAAAAGGCTAAAACACCGCAAGTAATGATGATTAAAGGTGGTAAAATCTAGAAGGCCAATAAGAAATCGCTTAAAGCTAAAGGCAAGGGAAAAGCTAATGGAAAGGGAAAGGATAAACAAGTTTATATCCCTAAGCGTAAAAACCTTAAACCTTCTGCTAAAGAGCACCCAGCTAAGGATGACGCCTGCCACCACTGCAAGGAGGTGGGTCATTAGAAGAGGAATTGTCCTGTGTATCTTGTTGAGTTGTTGAAGAAAAAGAAGCAAGTTGTGTGAGTCCCTTAGGAATAGATCTTTTCAGCCTATTAAGGATGATAGCCAAGATGTATAAATACAGTTGACTATGTAGAAGCACTGATTATGAATACTATGTGTTAATGCGGAATCTTAACACAAGTACTAAGAAAAACAATGAATAACTAAATAATAACTTCTATTAATCTGCTTTGAACGATTACAGATTACTAACTATTTAGATATGATTTTTCTATGAGATATCTTGAGGTTGTCTCGTATATCTAACTATGCCAAGAGGGATCCTTTTATAGGCTAAGGATAAACCCTAACAGAACAGGCTTACAAAACGCATACATATCTTTTCCTAAGATATCTCATACATATCTCTTAAACGGTACTAACTATTTTCTACTAACAGTACTAACTAACTGATCAGTACTTACTTTTGTATCTGCTCTCACTAATATAACTATCAGTACTAACTATTTGTACTGTCGGTACTAAGTTAGGAAAACATAAATCCTAACAAGTTGGTTCTGCCAATTCTTCAAGTATCTTTACAATAGAATTATTTGCTTTCCCTAATAAATCCTGTGTGTATGACACTGGTTGTGGTACTAATATTTGTATTACAAAATAGAGGTTTAGAGAAGCAAGGAAGCTGAAACAAGGAGCTCTCTATCTGTACGTGGGCATCTGTTCGTGCAAGTAGAAGCTATTGGAAGTATGGACCTTCAGCTTTTGCCCTAATGGACTTTGTTTCTTTAAGACAATTGTCATTATGCACCTTTATACTTAGAGGTGTTGTTTTAGTTCACCGATTGGTAGAAAATGGATTTGTCCAGCATTTTATAGATTTTGGAATTTCAGTTTCTAAGAACAATGTATTTTATTTTAATGATATTCCCAGTAATAGTATTTATGAAATTGATAAGCATAATCTTGTACCAAATGTTATTATCATTTATAATGCTAGCTCTAAAAGAGCCAACACACAATTAGAACTTACTTATTCTATGGCACTGCCATCTTGCTCATATAAGTAAGGAACGTATTGAAAAAGCTTCGCAACAAGGAAGGGGCTTTTTTAATATCAACTAATGATGGTCATTTGAATCAATGCGTATCTTGTTATTAGGTAAGAGACAAGGAAATTGTTTCCACATCGTTCCGTATGGGCGATTGGATCTTTTCTTAGTATAAATACATAAATGATGTGTGTGGTCCACTTTGACATGTGTCAAGACAAGGCTGTTGCTTACTTCCCCCAATGTACATTAACGGATGTTTATGTCGGTTATGGATTGTTTATATTCTTAAACATAATATGAGGCTTTTCGAAACGATTCATGGTGTTTAAGAATGAAGTGGAATAATTCATACTCGAGAAGACATCAAGGTCCTCGATAGATCAGGGTGGCGAATACATTAAGCCAAGAGTTTAAAGATTATCTTTAAGCATGTGGATATTGTCCAACAACTTAGCCTCCATACACACAACTAAACATATATATGGTGGTGTCTGAACGTGAAATCATACTTTGTTAGATAAGATTTGGTTCGATCTATGTGAATCTTACAACTCTGCACGTTATTCCTTTTGGGATTTTGTCTAGAGCTGCAACACGCATTCTCAATATGGTTCCAACCAAGAAGGTTGATAAGACTCCATATGAACTATGGTATGGAAAAGTTCCAAATCTGTCTTACTTAAAGGTCTGAGGATGTGAGGCGCTTGTGAAGCGGGATACGCCTGACAAACTCCAACAAATATCTGTTAAGTGTATCTTTATAGGATACCCAAAGGAAACAATGGGTTACTATTTTTACTTCATCACCTGAAAACAAAATAGTTGTTGCGAGGGTAATGCTGAGTTCTTTGAGAAAAATATTATAACTCAAGAAGTCAGTGGGAGGGCCATAGATCTTGAAGAAATTCAAGATGAAGATACATCACCTTCTAAAATCACTAGCGAAATTCCTTTGGAGGTTGAAGGATTTGAACCACCTCAAGAGGAAGATATTTTGATTCGTAGGTCTGAAAGGACACGTCGAGCTCCAAATTGTTTAAGTCTAAATGTAAAAGCAGAGGAGCATAGTCTAGGGGATCTTAATGAACCCACTAGCTATAAAGCCGTGATATTAGATTATGAATCTAATTAGTGATCGAATGCTATGAATGCGGTAATTACAATGCATGATGGACAATTTTGTATGGGTCCTCAGGTCCGATCTTCTCCTGCCTGTAAGACATGTTGGGAGTAAGGGATTTTTAAGAAAAAGGACCGACATGGATGGTATTGGTACACACCTATAAAGCTCGTCTTGAAAGTAAAGGTTATTACTCAATCTTCCGGGGTGATTATGAAGAAACGTTCTCACCCGTCGCTGACATTAGAGCCTTTTAGGATTCTATACTATAGCACGCATACTATTATTATGAGATATGGCAATTAGATTATAAAAAACAGCCTTCTTAAATATGGTTATCTGGATGATGACATTTATATGGTGCAACCTGAAGGTTTTGTTGATCCTAATAATCCCAGAAATGTATGCAATATCCATGTATGTCTTAAGCAAGCATCAGAAGCTGGTATAATAGAATAAAAGATTTGATGAGGGAAATCAACAAGGTTTAGATTTGCCACATATAAAAATCATAATGAGCCATGTGTTTATCAAAAGGCTATGTGGATGTAATGTTTACATTCCTCATCTTATATGCTTGAGGACATAATCATCATGGGAAAATCAACATTTCATTTTACAAAGTGTAAAAGATTTATCATTGGAAAGTGTTTTCATATGAATGTTTGGGGGAAGACCAGCATTTATTCTTAGAATCAAAATCTATAGAGATAGGTCAAAGCGATTGATTGGACTTGTGTCAAAATGCTTACATAGATAGAGATCTTAAAGAGATATAGATTGGATAATTCCAAATCGTGGTCATATCCCCATGAAGAAAGGACTTATCTTGATTAAAACACATAAGTGCTTCTATTCCACCGTAAAGAGGTGATGCGCAGTGCTAATGTACCTTATGTTTTGGCCGTGGGTTCCATTATGTATGTTGTAAGATGCACTATACCTGATGTTGCATTCGCGCAAAATATAACAAGCCGGTTTCAAACAAGAATCTGGTGGAAAGTCATGGACTAGCTGTGAAAACTATTCTTTTAAGTTATTTAAGAAATATTAAAGATATGTTCTTGGTTTATGGTGGAAATCCGGATGCTGGATTTGAGACTGATAGAGATGATACAAAATCTCAAACAGGATACGTTTCGTTTTGAACGGAAGCGCAGTAGACTAGAAAAGCTCCAAGTAAAGTACTACTGCAAAGCCAGCTACATAAGCTGAATTACATAGCTGCTTCAGAAGCAGAGATGGAGCGGTCTGTTTTGGATTAGAGAAGTTGATTAAGGTATTGTATTGTACCAACAAATAAACGAGGCCTATTGGGATGTTTGGCGATAATTCAGAAGGGCACTTCTTCTTTGCTTAACGAACCAGGAGTTCAGAAAGGCACCAGACACTACCATAGGAGATATCATTATGTTCGTGAGTGCATTGTACTAGGCGAAATAAGATTCTTTAAAGTTCACACAGATGACAATCTGGCTCGATCTTTTAGAAGGCTTTACCTAAAAGGAAAGCTTATCAACATGCTTGGGAGCATGGGACTTCGTTTAGCTAGTAGTTTCCATGTAGTCTGTGTTTAGTATTTGGATAAGGGATGTTTGAACAATTTACGTTTTGATAATGATACTTGGTTAGTTATATATATATATAATTAGTTTATTATATTATATATATTTATATATAATATATATATTAATATTATATATATATCTTAAAATTGTGTCTATATTTGTATGTTTAATCTGGTAAATAATAATAGTTATTATTCTAAATTAATCCGTTGTCGATTAACAATATGGGGATATTGTTAAATTAAGACAATTCTGAGTGATTGGTGATATTGTTGATATTAAGGATGTGTCCACCAAACTCACATGATATTCATAAGATGAATATTGGATTTCCCCACAACAAGGATATTACTTTATGGATCGCCGTCATCAAGTAAACCTTGTAAGTGATTTTATTTACAAAATCCTTAGGGGGGGGGGTAATAAAAAACTTATAGATGCAAGTAGGTCTTGCATATGTGGATAAATCTTTCTTGATTCTTGTTCTAAGTTACCCCTAAAAATAGGGATAACTTAATAAGGCTATTTCAGAAGTGATTGGAAACTTGATGACTTGGCCACTTGTAGTAATATAATTTGTTCCTTCAATAGTTTGAAGGAATGATGCCATGGGCCCCTTGTAGATATTAATCAGATGTGTGTATGGCCGTTACCCGAAACTCCATGTAGATATGTCTCATGGATTTTTGGTAATCTTGGATTAGTTACATATATGGAAACAGAATCGTTAAATAATGGAATGCATTGAATCCTACTCCATTTTTAACACGGTATCGAAACAAAGGATTGTATATTTTTTTAAATCATTTGTCCGTGTTTTGAGAGTAACCCACATCGGATGTCTTAGGAGCATTGGGTGTTGCTAGACGTCTACAATTGTTATTATATATTTTTATACATGTTCCAAGTGGGAGCTGTTGGGAATATGAAACAAATTATATAATTATATATGTCCGGGTAATTATTCGAGCCTACTGGAACGCCACTCGTTAATATTGTAGAATGATGTTTTTATATATTAAAGTAATATATATTGTGATTTAGCTATAACAATTGATAATTAGACATTAGTTAGGTGTTTAAAGTTAACATAGAGGACTAATGTTGTAAAACGAGACAAAGGGAAGGTTCGTGTTCCCCTTTTCCTTTGGGCCGGACAACAATACTTACCCTCCCCCCTATAAGGAGGTGGGATTACTTTCTTTACCTTCAAGTTATAGAGGCTATATAAAGGGATTCAAGGGTTCATTATTGATGTGTGTGTTTTAAGAAAATAAACCCTAAATCTCTCCTCCCTCTCTCCCTTGGTTTGTTCGATCGAAACCCACAAAGGGTTTTCGGTTTTTGGCTTTTGGTTCGACCCAAAGAAACCACAAAGGTTTCCGGTTTAGTTGATTGTCAAGATACGGTGTTTGTTTGCTAAACCACTACTAGTACTAGCATACTTCATCATTTGCTAAGAACGTATTGTGTGTGACGAAGTAGAGGGATTATTCTTTTGATCCTTGGTGGTTTCGCGTGGTATTATACACACGCGTATATTGAAGACGGTGTAACGTTTATTGCTATAAGCAGTCTAACGTTTCTTGCTAAAGGTATATATTCAATCCCTTGTTAATTATAAGTTCTATACGTGTTTGATCTTTCCGCTGCGTACTCGTGATATGTTTAATTGTTAATCAGATCTAAAATCCCAACACCATGAACCACTATAAAATGGAAATCTTCTATGGCCACGAACTCACGTAGACGAAGAAAAATGAGTTAGTGGATAATAATTAACATAGAAGTAGGATTAGTTTTGCATCGGAAAAGTTTTAAACTACTATGGATGAAACAAACTCCCTTCCACCTCGACGCTCGCCTCAACTACGTCTATCAAAATCGCCTTGTTGAAGTCTTAACTCCATTCCAATCTCTCATCCTCCACAATATCTACTCTTTCCCATTTCAAAACGTATCAATTAATTTTTTCGTTCGAAGAAATTAATTCATCATGTTCGCAAGAAGTCTAGTCACCAAATCATCTTATGTATTGACATCCTGATTATCTCGTCCGAGATAGTCAAAGAAACTTTTTAATTAAACAAAGAGTTAATTAAAAATTGTCAATATTCATTCTCACAAAACTAGCCAAAAATCAAAGAAATTTTTTTTCAGGTGGCGGCCCCTTTAAAATTAAGGGGACCGGCCATGTAAAAAGTGTAACAACTGGGAATTTTTGGATTTTTAAATGACTATTTTACCCTTCGACTTTTCGGGTCCGAATCGACTTTTTGACCTTTGACGTTTTATTGTCTAAATAAAAGCAATTACCGCGTGGCCGGTAAAATTTTCATAATGTATTTCAAATAATAAATCATATTTATTATGATATTCTCAAGTGGATGTTATTTTTAACTTATTTGGCTCGAAAACGAAAAAGATATATGTTAATTATAAGCTGACGTAGCAAAAACGACCCACTAAATCACATTTTCACAACTCGGACTCTAAAGCAATTTGATGTAAAACGACATACCTGACAACTTTTTAGTTTTGACCGAGACCTGAAAACAGTCAGAAAGTGACTGAAATGCCCTCGCAAGATCATAGAAACGCGAAAATAATTAAATAATATCTAATTATCACTTTTTATTAAATAAAAATATTTAATAAATTTGTGATCATAATTATCATGTTATTCATTGAAGACGCAGATATTCGAGTAAAAGAACATTTTACGGATAAAGTTTACCGGAAATATACACATGAATAATAAACGTTTTAAATAAATTATATAAAACGTTTATGAAAATTTGTCGAGTAAATACTCATTTTTATCAGAAAAATGATTTGGAAAACAATGGCGCAAGTTTCGTGTGTTGAATCGTCCGTTAACTAGTTCAAACGAGCCCCGAACCAATACTTACCAAAAGTTACACTTTTGGCCCTTGTGAAAATATTTACACAATTTACCCTAGATTATGATAACTTGCCATTTTGATTTAAATCCATAGCGTGTTATATATATATATATATATATATCATTATATTATATATATTTATATTATTTATACTATATATATATATATATATATATTATATATATATATATATATTTATATTATATATTATTTTTATATATATATTTACATATAAAAGTTATATCATTTTATTTTATTCATTTTGATTAAAACCAAAACACAACACGCACCCCTGTCTCTCTCTTTCCGGCGAACCCCCACCACCGCCGCCGCCGAAAAACTTTTTCGGCGGAGTTTTCCAACCAAGACCAAAAATGTGATCCTCACGACTGGATCTACCCGATCCCCCATGTCACGCGCCGTCACACCACCCACTCATCGCCACACCACAGCCACACCACCACCGTCATCATCATCATAATCATCATCTCCATGCCATCATCACCATCATCACCTCATCGTCACCACCACCTCCTCGCATATACCGACACCACCATGCCGTCATCACCACCACGCACCATCACCTCTACCCACGCCAAGCACCACCGCGACAACTTCCTCGAGGGTGCGTCGGGTGGTGGTAATAGCACCGAGGGTGCGTTTGTTTTGCGTGTAACAGCCACGAAGGGCGTGTTTGTTTTTGGTCATTAAACCTACCAAAGGGTGCGTTGGGTTTCGGGTAAAGCACCAGGGGTGCGTTTGGCTGTTTACAACAGCCGAGAGTGCGTATGGTTGTCGGGTTTGGTTGTCGAAACAGACTCTGGGGATGGGATGTCGGTTGGGTTTTGTAACGTAAAGAAGCATGCTGTTTGGGTAGCAGCCGCCAACCTAGGGGGAGAGGATGCTTTCTTAGTGAGGCTGCTGGGACAGTCGGGGACAGCCAGGGGAAGGGACGTCGGGTTTGGGTCTCAAACCCAAGGGGTGCGTTGGTGTGTGGGTTCACCGCCAAAGGGTGCGTTTGGTTTGTATTAACATAACCGAGAGTGCGTTTGGTTTGAGTTATCACGAAAGGGGTGTTTGGTTTGGGTAGCAGTCGCCACCGGGGGTGTCGGTTTGGCTGTGGGACGGCCGGGTATAGTCGGGGGAAGGGATGTCGGGTTTGGGGCAGCGGGCACATAAGGGTGTGTTTGGTTTCGGGTTAAAGTACCAAAAGGGTGCGTTTGTCGACCACAACAGATTAGGGGTGTTTGTGTTGCGGTTTGGCAAATTAGAGTGCGTTTGGTCTTAACCCATAAAAGGGGTGTCGGGATTGTGTTGACACCGAAAAGGGTGAGTTTGGCTTTGCACCACAAAAGTATTTAGATTATTTTGTTTATTTTAAAGAATAATTAAAATGTGATGAAAATTATTGAAACTTGCGGAGTCTAAGTATAATATGTATAAACATTAAAAACGGGATTGCTATTAATCTATAAAGCCATAAGAGACACATTTTAGAATATGTTTTTGAGTTTAAAAACGGACTTGAGCGCATTTTTGTAACGGTTTTATTGTGAGCAGAAAACGGAACATGGGGATTAGGATTCAGAGATTTTGAAAAGTCAGATTTAGTTTTCAAAATATAACAATTTAATATTTTTATACGGACGTTTTTGATATTATACGGGACTTTTAAATCCCAATTAACGTAAGAAACTGGAGTGAAATCGGCAATATTACTTTAGTGTAAAAATAAGTTTTTTTTATATATATTAAATCTGAAGATTTATTAATTAAATGATTTGAGCACTTCGAGTCCGTTTCAGCCTCGAGTGATAATCACGAAAGTTGTTCGTAATGACGTTTTACTTTGCCGCGAGGCTTGTCAGCTTTAAAATTAAGATATATCGGGTCAAAACTAAAGGTCAACGTAAAAGTCAACGGATATTTTAATTAATATTAATACATTACGAGTACGATTTTGAGTGATAAAATAAGGTCGGTTAATATATTATTTCAATTAATAGTTTTAAGACCATTGTAGGTTCTAAAAATAGTATGGTCTAAAATAGTAACTTTACTTAAATATTCGAGATAAGTTATGATGGACGGAAAATAGTTATTTATACATATAATACTATAATAGGGTTAAGGTTTAAAAGACGCGAAAAGTGGATTTCTCATCACATGTTGTATGTAAGTATGTATGTATACATATAAAAATAGTATGATTTCGTCTTTACATGTACGCATCGTTGATCGATTTAATTCGTGTATTATAATCGAGCGACTTATTATAGGTCTGGTCAAGATCGTTGCAGATCGGTTGTGTGATTTATTTGGATTTATATTGATCATGGTATTGTCAAGTGAGTCATTTAGCCCCATGTTTTACAATTATTGATTTACAAGTTTTGGGGTGAGAAACATGCTTTGTTTTACAAATTGGACGCAAGTGTACATTTTATCATGATTATGTGTTTACCTAAGTAGCGAGAACCCACAATGCCCATGAATCATGAACTGTTAATTTCTTGTTTGGAAGCGCGAGTGTTATAAATAGATCTATTTGGGATTGACCTCCCCGTTCGGGTGACTAGCTATCACTAGGGAACGAACGTCTTCCTATGCATTGTCGGATGGTTGGATGTTACAGGTTGTACATCATCCGGGCAATGTAGGCAATATTTAGGTATTGTATTCATATATGTCGAGCTTCAGTGTCATGTGCCTTAGGTAACATAATACATTCTGTGATGGTTGCATGGGATGCTGTCCACAGGGGGGTGGGGGGGGGGTGGTGGGGGGGGGGGGGGGGTGGGGCGGGGGGGCGGGGTGGGTGGGGGGTGGGGGGGGGGGTTAGGGGTGGGGGGGGGGGGGGGGTGAGGGGGGTGGGGGGGGGGGGGGGGTGTGGGGGGTGGGTGGGGGGGTGGGGGGGGGGCGGGGGGTAAGTCTTGCCGGTCCTGAGATTATACATTTTATATAAAAACCTATGAATTCCCAACTTTATGTTATGACCTCTTTAGCATGTTTTTCTTAGGTGAAATTGATGCTTGGTTTATTTGATGTGCATTGGAGTCTTACATTCAAGTTTTTGTGATGCAATTATGGGACAACTATTATTTTGATTTCAGAAAATCAACGAGATTGTTTTACAAACGACACATTTAGAGGTCGTTCTCTTGTATCTAACGCTGTGTATTATGAAGTAGCACCCCATGTGGTATTCCGCTGCGTTGTGATTTTTGGGGGTGTTACAGATTGGTATCAGAGCACTGGTTATAGAGAACTAGGTTGCATACTTTACCCTAGACTATAACCGTTTTCACAAATATTGCATCACATGAAACATTTTCAAAGTGCATACACACTACTTGCTTACCTTCTTGCATTGCGTGCTTACGTGACTTATGTATATATATATATGTATGTGTATATATATACACTTACCTTCTCTCGCGATTATTTTACGCTTGTGTTATATAAAAGTTATTTATATAAATACTGGAATTTACTTCAGACATTGTGAGTTTGCACAATGGTCTCAATTTACGCCTAAGACATTGTGAGTTGCACAATGGTCTCATTTATACCTCAGACATTGTGAGTTATACAATGGTCTCATTTTACTTTTTAGACGTTGTGAGTTGCACAATGGTCTCATTTAGATCTCAGATATTGTGAGCTACATAATGGTCTCATTTTTTTAAGACATTGTGACTTGCACAATGATCTCATTTATACCTCAGACATTGTGAGTTACACAATGGTCTCACTTTATTTCTTTAGACATTATGAGTTGCACAATGGTCTCACTTCGTTCACAGACATTGTAAGTTAAACAATGGTCTTTAAGAATATTATTTTCTTCATAACTTTATACAATATCGTATTACACGGAGGCCGTCATAATTTTG
>BQNB010116438.1:2458-21364 GCA_026074375.1 Tanacetum coccineum
GATAATCACATCCACCTACCTGGTTAAAGGATTTTGTTACTCCCACTTTACCATCACATACTCCAATGGCCAATTCTGTTTCTTTAGCACCTATTCATTTAACATTTCAAACTTTCTTAACTGTAGTTTTGGCTCAATCACACTTTACTTCTTAATACACCAGGTCAGGGAATTTTGTTAACTAATAGTTTAGCAGTTCACTTAACACCTTATTGTGATTTTGACTAGGCAAGATGTCCCATGACAAGAAGATCCACGACTGGTTATTGCATACTTCTTGGTGATTCTCATGTGTCCTGGAAATCTAAGAAACATGCAGTTGTGTCTAGATCATCTGCTGAAGCAGAGTACAAAGCTAGGCTCTTACTTGCTATGAAGTAACCTGGTTAGTGGCTTTGCTCAAGGATTTGGGATAGAAGGATTTAGGACCAGTTGATCTATGTTGTGACAATCAAGCTACCATTCACATAGTTGCCAACCTTGTGTTTAATGCAAGGACAAAAGATATAGAGGTAGACTGCCACTATGTCAGAAATCAAGTACTAGTTGGACTGTCAAACCTTCTTATGTTCACACTACTCAACAAGTAGCTGATATTTTCATAAAAGTGCTATTTGTGGATTAGCATTCTAAACTTCTCAACAAGATAGGAGTTTCTAGGGCTGTAAACGAACCGGACGAACATGAACGGAGCCTTGTTCATGTTCGTTCATTTAATTTTAACCGGACAAATAAACGAACACGAACGCTTAAATGGACAAATTTTCTTGTTCGTGTTCGTTTATTAAGAAAATGAGTTGTTCATGTTCGTTTATGTTCGTTCATTAAGAAACTAAACGAACATTAAACGAACATAAACGATCGAACATAAATGAACGTAGAGAAAAACATAAAATATTATCAAATTATACATAATATTATGTTTTATCAATGTTGTTTTATTTAAACATACCAGATTTAAAAGTATACAATTAAAAGATATGATATACGAACATGAACATATAAATGAACATAAACGAACGTTAATAAACGCCTAATCAGACGTTCACGAAAATAAACGAACGAACGTGACTTGTGTTCATGTTCGTTCATTTAACTAAAGGAAACGTAAAATAATGTTCATGTTTGTTCATTTAATAAATAAACAAACATGAACGAACTTTTTACCGAACGGTTCTTGAAATGTTCACTAAACGTTAAGTTCGTTTACAGCCCTAGGAGTTTTAGACCCTTTCCACTCTGATCTTAAGGGGGAGTATTAAACCACAAGGCCTGTTTTAGTAATTTCTTATTTTAGAAGGATGTAAAGTGTAAATAAGTTTGTTAGTTAGTTGCTTTCCATCTCATTTGCATTCAAATAGATTCACTATTTCTTTCTTTTTTGGTAACCATGGTTTCTGAAAGGTCAAATTCTTTCATGACTTATCAAAGCACTTATTTTAACATTATATAAGTCTATTAGGATAGATTATAACAATAGTTTACAAGTTTAGCTCATAGTTTAAGTAAAAACATGAAATTAGGGTTTCGGGTGTACGGTTTTGATCCAAAAAGGCACAAACACTTAGGGTTTTTGAGTTCAAAGCTTTTTATATGATTTTAGCAAGAACATTGAACATTATGACGTTACATGAGCAGAATATAAGCTTAGAGAAACTGGTTTGAGCTTATAGCTTGGAAACGGGTCAGAATCGGGACTTTCGGCTTCGTACGGCTAGAGTAACGACTCTTGGACTTCGTTTCTTGGTTTCTTTTGCTTCCTTTCTATACTTGACACTTCTAAGATCTATTAGAATTCATATTTAGCAAGGAGACTTGCTATATGAAGGGTTTTAGAGGAGGATTAGGAAGTGGGGGATGAAGAAAAATGAAGAAGACATTTGGAGTCCTATTTATACCCATCTTGAAGGTATTAATGTTTAAGCAAGCTTCATGATTGGGTTTGGACTCATAGGAGATCTTAGAGGGTGATTGTGTAGAGGTCTATAGGATGTGTTGGTTAAGCTAGAAACTAGCTTGGATGTGTTGTTTTCTTCTTTCTTTGCCGCGGCTAAGATAAAGAAACAAGGATGCATGTGATGAATTTTATACAATATAAATGTAAGATATTTTGAAGAGAGGTTCTTGTAATCATCTAGGTAGGTAAGGTGCTTTGTTGCAAGAAAAATAGTTAAAATGGGTTATTTTGCAAGGGTTTTGGTTTCGGGTTCGCTAGGGCTCATTTAGGGTTCGGGTTGAGTTTTCTAGCTTGTAATTTGTATACATTTGATTAGGAATGATAGGTTACTGATCCTAGGAGTTATATTAAGTATTATAATCAAGATTTGATAGGTGGTTTGAGTTAAAATGGGTAGAAAATGAGAAAACGGGTCAAAGTCACAATTAGGGCACAATTAGGGTTTTCTGGATTCGTTAAGGTTTTCTAGGCTTTGATTTCTTGCACATTGCCAAGTTAATGATAGATAATGATTTGTAAACTCATTTTATGAGTTTACAATGGCCCTTGGTTGGTTATTTAGGATTAGAATGGTTTAAAACGAAGTAAACGGGTTTGAATGAACCAATTAGTACATTAGGTACATTTAGGGTTTCTAGGATATGTTTTACGTACAAGTGAAGTAAAATGATGAAGGAATGATGAAATAATGATTGAATATGATTGATATGATTGTAAAATAAGTTTTTACAACTTATTTGAATGTTGGTTTGGGTTTACAATGGATAAAAGCCAAGAAACAGGTCTTGGTTTAGAAACTAGCTCGGTTTTAGGGTTTAGGGTTTTGAATTAGGGTTTTGAGTGTAAAAAGATATATGAAAGCTTATGAATAGAATATTTAGGGTTTACACCTTTTAAAATGAGTGTAGTATCTTACTTAAGTGGTGGTGAAGAAAAACGGAGGTAAAACGGCTATTTTGGAGATCATGCTTAATGACTTGTACATTGAGCTTTTAGAGATTTGTACTTTGAGTTGAAGAGATTATATATTTCAAATGAGATATAATATTAGTTGTACATATGCTTTAGTAGCTTGTGCATTCACTTTAGGGGTTAACACTTCCATGAGATTAGGGTTTAGGGCATTTGATAATGGTTTAAAGCCCGTTTTGATATGATGTTGCAAATGGTACCTTTTAGGAATAATGTACCTTGTAATAATGATATTATGATATTGAATTGATATGTTATGATGTTTTCTTGGCATATATGAAGATAGGATTGCCATACGTAGGTTGTCCGAGTCCGTTAACTTGAGTTATGCAGGTTATATTGCATATTGAGATATTGGCAAAGTAATGTAATGTAATAAAGCGAAAAATTTCCCTGAAAAAGGTGAGTTCATATATAACTGATAGATTGTACATCATCTAACTTAATAGATGGATATTTACATTTATGAAAATTGTGGGTTGTTATAGTCTCCACCCCTTACAGAAATCTCGTCCCGAGATTTAATTGAACTTGAAGTGATGATTGAAAATAGATGAGGATATTTGGCACGAATTTCGTCTTCGCGTTCCCATGTAAATTCTGGTCCTCTTTTAGAGTTCCATCGCACTTTGACTATAGGAATACGACTTCGCTTGAGTTGCTTGATCTCACGGTCCATAACTTCTACTGGTTCTTCTACAAAGTTGAGCTTGTCGTCGAGTTGAAGTTCTTTCATTGGAATAACGAGAGATTCGTCGGATAAGCACTTCTTGAGATTAGAAACGTGGAAAGTATTGTGGATACTACTAAGCTTTTCAGGAAGCTCTAGTTTGTACGCCACTGGGCCAATTCGTTCAAGAATTTTGAATGGTCCAATGTATCGTGGATTAAGCTTTCCTCGTTTTCCGAATCGAAAGATACCCTTGCGAGGTGATACTTTCAACATAACACGATCGCCAACTTGAAATTCTAAAGGCTTTCGCCTTACATTGGCGTAACTTCTTTGTCGATCTCTTGCAGCTTGCAAGCGTTGACGAATTTGTACGATCTTTTCAGTGGTTTCTTGAATTATTTCTGGTCCTGTAAGTTGAGAATCTCCAACTTCGGCCCAGCAAACAGGTGATCTACACTTTCGTCCATAAAGTGCTTCGAATGGTGCTGCCTTGATACTGGCATGATAACTGTTATTGTATGAAAATTCTACCAATGGTAAATGTTTATCCCATCCTTTCCCGAAATCTATAACACAAGCTCGTAGCATGTCTTCGAGTGTTTGGATGGTCCTTTCACTTTGACTACGGTTCATGATGATATGGCTGTAACTACATATGTGTAATAATTGATTACCAAAAGCATTTTGCAATAATTCGACAGAGATCAGATGAGAAATGACTATCACCATCCGAGATTAAATGAGATTGGTACGACCATGTCGAGAGACTATTTTCTTTGATGTATAACCTTGTAATAGTTCATGACAACGAGGGTCGCAGTCCGAGTGGTATTGAAATGGGCATTTGGTAGAGAGCGATACAGACCAATGACCCAGATGGTTGATCAAGTCCGATTGAGTTTTTTGGGTAGTTTTGAAACAAAATCCATTTTTATCATTTCCTCATTTCCACATAGGAATTTCCCTGTAGCCAATAACATATGGCTTTTTCACATTATGCTTAAGTCTAGAACATGTCAACATTTCCAACATAATCTGCTATTAATTTCTTACATTTTAGTGCCACCAATAGAGTTACTTTATATCATGGTACTTTTTTCTTCAAACCCCTAAGAATAGATATATTATTGATACAACGCGTTCCATCCTGACTAATTTCAAATGATATTGTCCATATCCTTCGACAGGTTCTTTGTTTTTGATTTGACATTTTCTTCTTTGAAGGCTTCATTTTGGGCTTCAAGAATTTGAGATGGTAATTTTGGATGAATGGTTAGGATTAATGCTCGAACTCAGAGAGGTTTGATTTGTTTCTCTCAGACATAAGGCATCTGGCATAACATTTGCCTTTCCGGGATGATACAAAATCTCACAAATCAAACTGTGAGTAATTATAACCATCGGCGTTGCCTCATATACCAATTCTTTTTTAGACAAAAAAAGAAAAAAATATGTAAAGGCTCATGTGATCAGTGAAAACTGTAAACTTTGTACCGTATAGATAGTGTCACAAGATATAAGAGCGAATATTACTGCTCCTAATTCAAGAACATGAGTGGCAATTCAATTAAAAGAAAATATAAGAACCTTCATGAGGTTGAGTTTTGTTCGAGATGCATCAGCAAAAACTTTATCGTCTTTGATTAATACAGCTCCTTGATAGTGTAGAATACACATATCTACTTATCTAAAAAAGACCCAAATAAACCCAAAACGGATCAAAAATGGCAAAAATGTTGCTTGTATCTGAGTTTTATTATGTGTGGCAGGATTGATATGTCAAATATTGCCGAAAACAGTCAAATAACGAACACGAGAACGGAATGAGTTGAACAAGAAAGCTAAAGATCTCAAAGCCGAAGCCAGAGAAATCTTTGCCTCAGCTTCTACAGTCAACCACAGCTAACTAACCATTCAACCAAACCCCAGCTCTAATATTTAAAATTACACGTGGGTGACTTTTGCTATTAGTGAAAGTTGTATTAAGCCTTGAGTTAGTGCTTCCCAAACACAAGGGTCGATAATGCAATTTCCCCAAAGTAATAAAAAAACGCGGGTCAAATGATGGGTCAAACTACCCGTGACCCACCTTTTCAACCAATCACAATAAAAACCCCAACCCAATTAACCCGCTCCTAACCCGACCTAACCCGAACCCCCAACCCGGTGATACTTATAACATTTTAACAGTTACTGTTTACCCATTTTCCCCAAATGAGATTCACTCTCATTCACCCACACCGAACACTCAAGAACACACCAAGATCCCCTAAACCCTAGTTTCTAAACCATTCACCCCCACGATAATTAACCTTAGGGTTAACAACCCTCTCACACACCTTAACCAACCCATCACTATCAATCATTCCCTAACCAATCCACCCTGGCAAAATGAAGATCAATCATTGGTTGATGTGACGTGCGAGTGAGTATACACTCACACAACTAACACACTCAAGCCACGTAATTGATCCGGGTTTATACATGCCTCGATCTAACGATTGAGATGTCACATCAAGGAGAGAGAAGAGATGAAGGGTGGAGATGAGGCCAAGAGAAGGATCTAGAAGAGCTCGAGTCGGGTATAAATACCCCCTCATTTCAGCACACTTGAGGAGATAGTTAGTAGTTAATTTTTAGTATTAATTTTTCAGTTTATTTTTGATTCAGTTGTAGTAGTTTGCTTTAATTGTAATTTCACTTTTATGTTATTTCATTTTGAGTTGTAAGAACCCTATTTCAGTTTTAATAAAAAAGGTATTGTTTCATATAATTTGTTTCTTCATTTAAAATTCTGATCCCCCCCCAAAAAAAATTTAGGGGTGTTTTTGTGTTTGATATTGATGAACGTGGTTCAAGACATGGAGTCTCAATTGGAGTTGAAGGCTGCTGAGACTCCAAGAGGGTGATAGGCTAAGGGTAGCACAGAGGTTAATTTTTAGTTGGATTATTGATTTATGGCATATGTTGATTAAGCCATAAGCCCATTTCAGCTTATTTGTTCTTCCCGTGTTCTGCTGGAAGAAGAAAGGTACAACTTCATTCTTTTTTTAACCATTGTTCTTGTTTATTTCCTAATAAGCTGTGTTTGTTTTATAAGTAGTTAAAAAGCTGTTTTGATATTGCTAAATAAGTTTGATAAGTAGATTATTGAGTAGTAAATTCTGTCAAGAGCTTAAAATGTGCTTTGCTTATTTAGTTTAAGAAGTAGATTACTAAGCTGGTAAGAGTTTAAAAGCTGATAAGCTAATTTAGCTTATTTTAAATAAGTAAAAGTTAAGTTTTAATTAGTTTAAGCCTTTTAAATTCTGTTAATAAGCTGTTTTATAAAAAAGGGATGCTGATTGTTAATGGTTAGGTGCTTCAGGGACCAATCTTGCTTGTTTTTATAGTTTCTGTTAGTATTAAATTTACACTGTTAGTCCTTATTAGTTACTCTGTTAGTCCTTGCTAGTTACTCTATCAGTCCTTTTTAATTTACATCGTTAAGTCCTTTGTTAGTTAATAGTTAATTCTAGTTAGTACCTAGGTTAAGGGGCTGTTTCTGCCAATGGTTCAATCTTTGTGTTTTTAGTATAAAATTTACATTTACAAACAACACCGCCTACCTTATCTTTACTTTAATGTCAATTCCAACCCAATGTGTTTGTAGGGCTGTTTTGGGAGTTTCATCAGTTTTTAAAAATAGGTTTTTTTATTAATTAATAATTAGGTTTTTCAATTTAATTAGTTAAAATTAGTTTTTATTTAATAGTTTAAATTTGGGGCTTTTTATAAAAAATAAGTTTCTCTTCTGCATTTTTTACTTGTTATAAAAATAATTTTACACAATTTTTAGTTTAAGTTTAATATTTTATAAAAAAATCATATTTCGAATTTTTAATTGCCATTTGCTTTTTTTTTAATGTCGATTTTATTTAACTTTCGTAATTAGTTTAATTTGTTAATTAGTAGTTTTAATTGTGCCTGTAATTTTAGTAGTATAATAAAATCAAAAATATCTCTTTCCTATTCAAAATCAGGGATCCAAAAAACTTAAACGAGGTTTCCATTGCACGTCGTTGGGGAAACGACCCGGGTGATCATACTTGCCCGGTTTAATATACGTATTCACTATGTTATAATTATCTTATGTGAGTGGAATTGTCCAAAGGGATATTTGGGATTTCCTTAATTCCTCTATAAGAAAGTTATTATAATAACCGTGTATAAACTAGCCACAATCAGTTTTTGGCGCCGCTGCCGGGGACTTGTGTAAGCGATTCTTCGTTTTGAGTTTGTGATTTGGTTTGAAGATCCTTTCGTCCTCGAAAGTTAAATTTTTGTCATAAATCCAAAAAACCAAAAAAAAAAAATAAATAAAATATAAAAAATAAAATATATATTCCGTTTCTTTTTAGTAAAGTTAAAAGATAAAAAAAAAAAAAAAAAAAAAAAATATAGAAAAATCAAAAATAAAAAAAAAATGTTCCTTAAATTCGAAAAATAAAATTCACAAATTATGGTTAAAACGAACACCCAACAAATAATATCTTCTCTATTGAGATATTATCATTTCAAGTCCGGTGAAACTTGCAATTGTTCCCGAAATCGTAATCAAAGATATAAACACTTGCCTTTTGTGTCACTACGACGTAACGGCTCACCTTGAAAGCAATTTTCAAGAGCTACCGAGAATAGTTGATTATTTGGTTTAAGTCTCTTTCGTGTAACCGTTTTAAATTCATTGCTAAAAAAAAAATAAAAAAAAAAATTAAAAAAAAATCATTTTATTTTTCTTATATAAAATATAAAAAACCCAAAAATATTTTTCATTCCTTATGTATTATTTTCAAAAACCTAAAATAATGCTTCTCCATCCTCTTATCCTTGTTAATACTTTCTTCTTACCCTTAATTGTTCAATTCTTTATGGCGTCTCATCGTTCAAAATCTCTTTAAACGCTATCAAAGGAAGCTCGACTTGTGAAGTTTGAACACTAAAAGAATGTTTTCGCTAGGGAGTCTAAAGACAAGATTCCTTAATTCACCGAACCCGACCCATCTCCGTGTTGTGCAAATGTGGAACCACCAGGTTTGATGGTCCGAGTTGTCCGTGGATGTGCAATTATTACGAAAGAAATTCGATGAAGTAATAGCTTGCTGTATTGTGTTGAAAATGATTTTCAAAAAAGACTTCAAGATACTTTCGAACTATCCCGATGATAATACCAACGATTGTTATTGCTCTTCGAGAGCCATAGGCGTTGGTCATCAAGACCCCGGTGAAAAATATTCGCAGAACCTCCACAAATTGACCATATATTTTGTTATGAATGCGGTGATTCATTAGAAGAATTTTATTGTCGACAATTCATTGAAAAGTCTTGTGGCAAGTTGCACAATCACGGTTATCAATAGTCCACCAAAGTTCCGATTATCTAATCCAGAACAATAGGCGATCAAACTCATATTAATGACCCCACAGAATATGCCTAATTGTTCACAGCCAAAAAGCGCAATTAATGAATCTGAAAAATTCAGTTCGCTTATGTTTCAAACCCGAATCTTTCTATAATTCTCCAAATATTATCTTACCCACCTCCACAAAAATTCACCAGTTTTTCTCCACAATATCTTTTGTATGTGCTTACTGCGGAGTCCTCATTTTGATTATCAATGACAAAAAACCGATCAATGAACTTGCTATGGAACCTAATCCGAGTTTATGATGTATGCCGGTTTTAACCACACCACACCCTCCCGCAGGAATCCGTCTATCGTCAAGAAGCTCTTAATAAAATTTCTAAAAAGAGTTTTGAAGAATTAAAACGAGATCAAAGAATGTTAACGGAATTAAAAAAGCAAATCGAGGAAGAACAAACGGTTAAAGAAGATATGAGTATCGAGGAAATGAGGCATGAGCAACAATTGGTTGATCGCAAAATTAAAGAAATCACGAATGATTTGGGTTATAAAAGATTTCGAGGCGAGGTGATTGATGAAGAATTTGAGAGAGATTGTGAAATTAGAATTCATAAGCTTAAGCAAGATTTTAATGTATGGGGAAGCGAAGTTCGAAAAAAGGAGAAAGCTTACGAAGACGAAAAGTATGCTGCTGCCTGAACGATACATAGCTTCTGCTACTTGTGATGACGAGGATGATTATATTCCTTTAGCAATCACTCCCGACTTACCGATCGAGGAGCCCGATAATTCTCTAAATATGGGGGATGAGCATCTTGACACTATTCCGGCAACGGAATCAGACGAAGTAATAAAGTCTAGTGTTGAGAACCTTGTCCCAATCCCAAGTGAGTTTGAGGGAATTTTCGACGATTCGTGTGATGTGTTTAATTGTGATAATAATCGTGTTAATATTGAGTCCGATTTTGTGAAATATTTGGTTAACCGTGATACTTCGATTGTTCATTCTTCTAAGATCGACCCTATTCTCGAGGAGTTCGCCGATGAACTCGCTCATATTGCTCCAATTCCACCGGGAATTGTTGAAGCCGATCTGGATGATGATACTTCGAGTGATGACGATGATTTTGAGGATGTCGAGTACGTTAGCTTAGAAGAGGTGAATGAAGAGAAAGAGTTTGACTTAGAAGATATTTTTCAAATCCAAGACGTTATTCTTCGAGAGAAATTATTAAACGTACATCGTCTTATTTCTAATATCGAATCTTTGAAAGTTAACTCTACTCCGGATCGTGTGCTCGAGTCTCCTTTTCTATTTCCTATCCCCGTCACGGATAGTGATTCGTTCTTAGAGGAGTCCGATACTTCTTTTTCTCATTTGGATAATTCTTTACCCGAATTCGAGACTTTTAGCGATCATACGTGAGACGAGAAGTGGCAGTACCACTACTCATGCTAATTACTCTCTTCCCGAGTATGATTCGTTTCTTTTTTAGATTGAGCCCGACCAGGAGGGGTTGATTAGCAATTGATAATTCAAATAACACTCTTTTGGAGCTTCCCGAGTTTGAATCATTTCATTTTGATCCGTCATTTCCTCGACCTCCTCCGGAACCACCAGATGTTGAGATTTTAGAGCCCAAGAATAACAATTTTGATGTGCTTAATAATGATGACACTTTGACCCGGGGGAAGGTGAAAATGTTATTTTTCTAAATGTTGAAGAGGACTGATTCCCTTCACATTTAAACCATCCGTACTTCTCCCATATGCCCACCTACCCCGAGTTACAACTACCTTTTGATCTTGCTCCACTGGGAGTGAAGATACGATCTTTGATCCCGGCATCTCCATTTAGAGCCGGTGGCCTCTCATCGGGATGGAATTTTCATATCCTTTAATGTTTTTCCAAACATTATGAAAACCCGAATGAGATCTTCATTTCCATTTGCTCTCCTAAGGACAACATAATTCAGTGTTCGAGTCGACTGCGACTCGGTAATAAAAAACAAAAAGCGCTTTCGTGGGAGTTTCACCCTTCACACCCAATTGCCTTTTAACCTATTCTTTTCTATTTTATTTTCTAATCACTAATGTGTTTTATGTTGAGGGCCCCATCCTCTAACGTTACTCGTTTCTGTGTGGATTTGGCAGGATTAACCCAACAGTTTCAAGAATCCTCTCGTGTTCGATGCTTAATTCCGAAGCACTCGAGTGTTCTCCATCCTTTGATGTGCAATTAAGTTTGGGGAGATCAATACCTTTTATCTTATCGATTAACTAATTAATTCATTGTTCTACTTAATAAACGGCTTAGTTTTCGATTAGTATGGGGGTATTAATATCACATTGAGGACAATGTGTAGTTTTAGTATGGGGGGAATCTATCGATTTGATTATACCTGCAACCGTTGTTCTCGCGTAACCCGTTTTTCCACCAAAAATATGTGATTTATGAAAAATAGCAAAAATTTTAAATTTTTATGCATAAAAAAAGTGATAAATGTTGAAAAAAATGATGTAATAAGTGTTTTGTCACAAATAAAGGTGAAAACAAGAAATAAATTTTGACTCGACCGGTTTTAAACCTTAGCTTTTTCCTTAACAATTAACGATGATAGTTTATGCTAGTCTCAAGTAGATTTTAAACATGCTAGACTTGATTTGTTATTAACGTAAATAAAGACTTGTGCTAATCTCATGTAGATTTTAAATATGCCGAGTTGGAATTTATATGGCTAAGCATTCGCGAATCTCTTTCTTAGAGATTTTAAATTGCGAAGAACGAGAAATGATAGTGTTATTTATAAGTCATGACATTAAACGTAGAATAGTTGGTTTTCTTTCAAGCTCATAAGTGTTAATTGTGGCTTTTTCTCCCATTAGCTTGTTTCACCTTTATATATAATTGTTTAATAAATAGAGTTGTGCGGTTTTTTGGTTAATAATTAGTTAATAGAAGTTTTCTTTAGTTCCTTTGTGATTAGGATGAGTACACATCAGGAATACTTAATTTGGCATACTATATGTATCACATTAATAAATATTTTGCTTATTCCTTAAAGAGCCTTAGGGTATATGGGATAAGTAGAATTCAATAATAATCCGAGACTGATAAAAGTTTGCTGTATCTTGCCGGCTCACAACCGATGTTACAGCCTTCTAAAAGGTCGAGGAAGTTACCGAAGTCGAAATATGTTTGCTACATCTTGTCGGAGGCGTGGCCGATGTTGTAGCCTTCTAAAGGACTGAGGTTTAATAATGTTGCTTAATTTTTGTCTTATTTTGTGCCTTAAAGAGCCTAAGGGTATATGGTGCAAATAAGATTGGTCCATTCATGTCTTAAAGAGCCTTAGGGTATATGACATGAATGGTGCCTTGCTTAAGTAGCCTAATAAAAGCCAAATTTTGGTTGCCTCGATGTGGACTTTAATCTTGATGACATTTGATCTTTTGAAAAGGGCTAGGAGCTAATTATTGCGTTCTTAACCGTTACGCTTTATTTTTGGAATTAATAAGTATCGAAACAAAAGTCTTAAAGAGCCTTCGGGTATATGACTTAAGTAAAATCTTGAGATACAAAAGTAGGATTTGCGGGAGGAAAAGTAAGTACACAATTAGTATTTATGAGTAGTGTTAGTGTCATGACTTGTAATTAACAATGATCTTGTTTTTAAGCTTAGCATGGGAAAAGTGAAAAATCGGGGATGATGAAGTTATCTTTTAGACACTTAATTGTGCTTTTTTTTTTGTTCTATGTTCCTAAAAGTTTACCAAGTGTGGAATGAAAACATTGCATTATGTCAACACAAATGAAATTGGTAAGTTAGGTAGTTAAATATCAAGAAAATCCATAAAAAAGAAAATCTTAGAAAAAGGGAAGTCGGGTGTTTTAATAACTAGTGATCTCTAAACAAAACTCTTTGCTACTTTTTCAAAGATTTAGTTTGGGGAATTTTTTGAGGTATTTGGTTATAAAGCAATTTCTATTTGCTTGATGACACACAATTCGTTTAGTTTGGGGAATTTTGATAATGTAGAATACACATATCTATTTAAGCATAAAAATACCCAAATAAACCCAAAACGTATCAAAAATGGCAAAATGTGGCTTTGTATCTGATTTTATGTTGCAGTGTATGCGATATGGTCAAATATTGCAAGAAATCAGTCAAGAACGAACACGAGAACGGATGAGTGATCAAGAAGCTAAAGATCTCAAAGCCGAAGCCAGAGAAATCATGCCTCAGCCTTCTACAGTCAACCACAGCTAACTCCACATCAACGCAAACCCCAGCTCTATAAATTTAATATAAGTTCAAGGGGTGACTTTTGCTATTAGTGAAAGTTGTATTAAGCCTTGAGTTAGTGCTTCCCAAACACAAGGGTCGATAATGCAATTTCCCCAAAGTAATAAAAAAACGCGGGTCAAATGATGGGTCAAACTACCCGTGACCCACCTTTTCAACCAATCACAATAAAAACCCCAACCCAATTAACCCGCTCCTAACCCGACCTAACCCGAACCCCCAACCCGGTGATACTTATAACATTTTAACAGTTACTTTTAACAGACCATTTTCCCAAATGAGTATTTCACTTCTCATTTTCACCCACACCGAACACTCAAGAACACACCAAGATCCCCTAAACCCTAGTTTCTAAACCATTCACCCCCACGATAATTAACCTTAGGGTTAACAACCCTCTCACACACCTTAACCAACCCATCACTATCAATCATTCCCTAACCAATCCACCCTGGCAAAATGAAGATCAATCATTGGTTGATGTGACGTGCGAGTGAGTATACACTCACACAACTAACACACTCAAGCCACGTAAATTTATCCGTGTTTATACATGCCTCGATCTAAACATTTGAGAGGTCACATCAAGGAGAGAGAAGAGATGAAGGGTGGAGATGAGGCCAAGAGAAGGATCTAGAAGAGCTCGAGTCGGGTATAAATACCCCCTCATTTCAGCACAACTTGTTGAGAAGTTGTTAGTAGTTAATTTTTAGTATTAATTTTTCAGTTTATTTTTAATCCAGTTGTTAGTAGTTCTATTTTATTGTAATTTCAATTTTATGTTATTTCATTTTGAGTTGTAAGAACCCTATTTCAGTTTTAATAAAAAAGGTATTGTTTCATATAATTTGTTTCTTCATTTAAAATTCTGTCAAATGTTTGTGTTTGATATTGATGATCGTGTTCAAGACTTGGAGTCTCAATTGGAGTTGGATGGCTGCTGAGACTCCAAGAGGGTGTAGTAGGCTAAGGGTTAGCACATAGGTTAGTTTTAGGTTGTGATATTGATTTATGGCTTATGTGGATTAAGCCATAAGCCCATTTCAGCTTATTGTTCTTCCCTGTTCCGCTGGGAAGAATAAGGTACACTTCATTCTTGTTTTACCTTTGTTCTTGTTTTGATTTCCTAATAACTGTGTTTTGTTTTATAAGTAGTTAAAAAGCTGTTTTGATAATGCTAAATAAGGTTGATATTAGATTATTGAGTAGTAAGTTTCTGGTCAGAGCTTAAAATTGGGCATTGCTTATTTAGTTTAAGAAGTAGATTACTAAGCTGGTAAGAGTTTAAAAGCTGATAAGCTTATTTAGCTTATTTTAAATAAGTAAAAGTTAAGTTTTAATTAGTTTAAGCCTTTTAAATTCTGTTAATAGACTGTTTTTATAAAAAAAGGGATGCTGTTTTTTAATGTGTTAGGTGCTTCAGGGACCAATCTTGCTTGTTTTTATAGTTTCTGTTAGTATTAAATTTACACTGTTAGTCCTTA
Organism: Tanacetum coccineum; assembly: GCA_026074375.1. NCBI lineage: Eukaryota > Viridiplantae > Streptophyta > Magnoliopsida > Asterales > Asteraceae > Tanacetum > Tanacetum coccineum. The sequence goes on from BQNB010116438.1 coordinate 17,260, forward strand.
TTAGTTACTCTGTAGTCTTGGGCTAGTTACTCTATCAGTCCAGTTTTTAATTTACATCATTAAGTCCTTATTTTATTATATAGTTAATTCTAGTTAGTACCTAGGTTAAGGGGCTGTTTCTGCCAATGGTTCAATCTTTGTGTTTTTAGTATAAAATTTACATTTACACCGCCTACCCTTATCTTTACTTAATGTCAATTCCAACCCATGTGTTTGGGCTGTTTTAGTTTCAGTTTTATAAAATAGTTTTTATTAATTAATAAATTAGGTTTTAAATTTAATTAGTTTAAATTTAGTTATTATTTAATTGTTAAATTTGGGGCTTTTATAAAAAATAAAATAATTTCTGCATTTTTTCTTGTTATAAAAAAGATTTTCCTAAAATTTTCTTTAGCATTAATTTAGAATTGGGAATTTAGTTTATAATTTTAGGATTTAAATTGCATTTGTTTTCTTAAATGTCGCATTTTATTTACTTTCGTAATTAGTTTAATTTGTTAATTAGTTGTTTAATTGTGCCTTTAATTTTAGTAGTATAATTAAATCAAAAATATCTCTTTTTCTTATTCAAATCAGGATCCAAACTTAAACGAGGTTTCCATTGCACGAGTCATTGGGGAAACGACCCGGGTGATCATACTTGCCCGGTTTAATATACGTATTCTATATATATATATCTTTGTGAGTGGAATTGTCCAAGGGATACTTGGGGATTTCCTTAATTTCTCTATAAGTATATTATATTTTACGTGTGTATAAACTGCTCAATCAGATTGTTTGACTGGTGTGGTGGTTGTCGTCTTTTTGGGAGTAGCACGCTTTGTTGCTGGTTGCACGCTTGCACTTTCTCGAGGAGTTTTCTTGGTATTCGCAGCAACCATTTTCAGATAGTTGGGATAATAAGGGGATTGTTGAATGGCTTCAGTTATCAGGGGATCGGGGATTGCCATTCCAAACACTTCAACTGTCTCACCTTTAGGGACAAACTTAAGATTTCCTAAGACATAATCATCGCCAGTGTAATGAACAGCAGAATCAGGACGACGATGGATGTTGTTATTTCTTGCCAAGTAATAGATTATTACTTTGGAAAATCGTCCATAAGGGATGAGGAGAGGAGTTGCTTTCTTCTTTGGGTTCTTCAGACTGGCTTTGTGAGAGAAATAGGTCTGGATCCCTTGAGTAAACTCTTCCCATATGAGCTCTGCATGATCAATATTAGTTTGGGTGACGATTCCCCACAGCATTTGCAGAACTGGGTGTCTGGGTTTGTCACTGCCAGACGTCTTTCCTGTCAGGCACTGGTTGAGCAGGGATAGAATTGCCCTCCAAGGTTGATACACATAATTCGTCCGTATACTGGAGACAAATTCTATAGGTTCAGGATATCCCAGCTCATTAACAAAATCTAGCACCGTGTCACCAGTCGGAGGTAACTCAAATGGGTGAGTTGGCCTGACAGGAGTGATCGCTAATGCATTTCTAAGAAGATCAGCACTTAGGTCGAACCATTGTTCATCCAGTTGACAGCTATACACCCCAGTCTTCTCATTATATGACATTGTCTTCCAGAACTGTTGCAGGTATATGGCAGGAACATTTGCAGATGCAGTCAACGCTTGGAAAAAGTTGGTATTCTTCAGAATGTCCACAGATATCTGAAAGATGGGATTCTTCTGGATCTTTTGTGCATTGAATAGGAGGTTGCTTTTCCCGATAGTTAACCACTGAGAGCGTGGTACAATCTGCTCATCATTTCTTGTAGGAGGTTGAGCGGGAACAATTTGTTCTGCCATCGAATTCTGCAAAAGAGCATTTAACGAAGAAGACACACATTGCAGAGAAACGATGTTAGAGAGAACATTAGCTTTGATAAACTCATGTAACAGCGTGATTGAGTAATACGGTTGTAATTCTGGTTTGATTAAGATCTTATCAGTTATCCAACAGGATCAATTACTTATTAACTAAGCCCTGATGGGATTTAGAAAAGCAACTGGGTCATTTGAATGGGACTCGATAGGCATTGGGCTCCAATGGGACAAAATATGAAATTTGGCCCAAACCGCCACTTGGCAGAATGCCAACTCGCCGTTGGGCGAATTGAGCAAACCGCTGCGAATATATTTGTGTGTTAATGCGCCCTACATCGCGTTGGGCGGAATTGAGCAAACCGCTCGTAATATATTTAACTTATTCGACCAAACCGCCGAGTGCGGCGGTGTTACCTGTGGAAACAAAAATACAACCCGCCGTTGGTCAACCCGCCGTTGGTCAACCCGCCGTTGGTCAACCCGCCGTTGGTCAACCCGCCTTTGGCAACCCGCCTTTGGCAACCCGCCTTTGGCAACCCGCCTTTGGCAACCCGCCTTTGGCAACCCGCCTTTGGCAACCCGCCTTTGGGCAACCCGCCTTTGGGCAACCCGCCTTTGGGCAACCCGCCTTTCGTAGTCAAATCGCTGTTTTGGGCAACCCGCTGGAATGGCAACCCGCCGTTAAAGCAACCAGCGGGTTGAGTCATTTATATGTAAATATTAATAATAAATAAAAAATAATCAACCCGCCGTAATGAAAAACACGCAACCCGCCACTAAGAATCTTTGGCAAATCATTCGTTTTTGATAGAGATAGAAAACAACTCATCAAAACACATTAATAAGTACCTAATGAACAATTCCCAGCAATCAAAACACTCCTTACAACACTACATTTGTGTACTCGACTTAGAACGACCCTATTTCTAATTTTCTACAACTTGTGATGTGTTTTAGATCGATTCCTTTGATATACACATTGAATATATGATATAGATTGAGGTTCGAAGATTACCTTAGTAAGAAAAGCCGAAAATTGGCGATATGTGATTTCGTTCTTGGCGGCGGTTTGCGAGTGTGTGTGTGTGTGTGTTTTTCCTTTGACTAATTTTCGTATGTTTTGACCAAGAGGCAACCCGCCGCCCTTTTATACACATAAGTTACAAACTTGGCAGATTTGGTCCCTTGGGTTTCCTTCTTCTTTTATTTCTTGTTTTAAGTGTTTCTAGGGCATTTCTAAGATTAGGCATTTGGCCAACATAGTCCCTATAGTTTAATAAGGCTAGGAAACAAAGAGCAAATGCTTTTTACACCCTAAACTTTACAACAATAGATAACTTTGGACCTTTGAGTTAAAGTTAATTAGCTCCCCTTCAAATATTAACCCATTAGAATACAACAACCATCTAAGATTAGACTTTTATAACACCCAACAGTCTTTTATCACCCCTTGGATATTTTCACATTCACTCTCCCCCTCAAACAACGACCCGTTTTCTATTGAAAGAGCTGCAGTCGTTGATTGAGATGTAAAATTTACGCGCACACCCATAATGTATGGATTTTAAGTAATCCATGCCCCGACAGCGACACGGGTTGCAATCTGAAGTAATTGCAAACCATTTAGTAATTCCAAATGACTTAAAATATTTACTAAGCCCCCTTTTTTTTATATAACATATGTACCAAGGATACATGAAGGCACTTCGTTTACTCATCTTCTCCTTCTTGAAGGCGTCTAAGAGTTTCAGGGGTCAAACTCTTCATGCCCAGGCGTGGAAGAAGAAATTCGAACCGTTCTCTTGGTAAAGCTTTTGTGAGAATGTCCGCAAGTTGATAGTTCGTTTCCACGAAGTAGAGTTCAACCACTCTATTTTCCACTTGCTCTCGGATGAAATGGTGACGTATGTCGATGTGTTTTGATCGAGAGTGCTGGACATTGTTACAGCAAAGAGCAATTGCACTCTTGTTATCACAGTACAGAGGAATTTTATTGAAGTCAAATCCGTAGTCTTTGAGCTGTGATCGCTTCCAAGGGATTTGAGCACAACATCCAGACATGGCAATGTATTCAGCCTCTGTTGTTGATATTGCAGTGCTTCTTTGATGACCAGCTAACCAATCTATCTCCAAGAAACTTAGCACTTCCCAACGTACTTTTTCTTGAATCTTGACATCCCGCATAATCCGCATCTGCATAAGCTGTTAGTGAATGGCGTTGTCTTTCGGATACCAAAGACCCATGTTAATGGTTCCTTTCAAGTACCAAAAGACACGTTTGATAGCTTCAA
>BQNB010116439.1:0-21364 GCA_026074375.1 Tanacetum coccineum
CAAAAATTATGTGCCATTTTTTTAAAATTTTAGGCAAAATTAGCACATATTCTAATCGAATAAGCTTTATAATCAATCATTTCTATATCCCTTCCCCTCACTTGAGATGTTCAGTGCCCTCATTATACAAATATAAACTTAAATAGAAAGGAGAGATAGAAATGTCAAGGGTTTATAATTGCTACCCGTTTACATACATCAAAACGGATAAGTCTAATCAATGTCAGCTGGACAAGGCGGGAATACTTATCACTATACTAAATGACATATAAGCTGATTTATATTTACGATCAGCTATAAACAAACTAACTAATAAACACTTTCTCACATGCTTTTTTCACCTTTTTACTTTTTCTTCGATGCAAGATAAGGATACATTAATGAACAATACGATTACATATATACAAGAGCATCCCCCACTTGAGATGAACTATCTTATAAACCTGAATTTCATCAAATACCATCTATCATGACCCACAACTTTCACCAGTGTAACCAAACTTAACTAGCAACTCTCCGACTATGTACTTAAAGAAACTACAAGGAAGGCTAGGCGATTGGTGTAACGAAACAAACATATATTAGGTTTAACAAAATGAAAGGATATGCTCAGCAGGTTGTACTAATATGTGTAACATAGGGTTTCCCTGGAGGATTTGACTGATCAATGTGAAAAGTCAATATACATAAATAGATAACATAAACGGATGGGCTATTTTGGGTTAATCCTAAAATTTGCCTTTTATCACAGCTATACCGATTACACTAAGGTACCTCATTGCAATGTGTGGAAACTAAAAGGGGAGGTTGAATAGTTACACGGTTAATTTACGTTTTAAAAGTTTGCTTATAAAAATCTTAGATTTTTGTTTATGTGAGATCAATAAACAATATATAAGTATAAACAATACAAGCACAATATAAACAATGACTATGAAATATAAACGACAAGAAAAGAGTAAAGAGATAGAACAATCAAACCACAACACCAAGAATTATAGTGGTTCGGCTACGAAACTCTTCTTCGCCCTACTCCACTCTCTGAGTATCCGACTCGAGATTTAACTATGTCAACAAGCTCCCTTCTGGAGGAGAAAACCGTTACACGTAGCTTATATCAATTTTCGATACTAAGCTAGATGCCGAGTCCTAATCTTAGCTAGAACCAATCTACCACTTCACAAGTGTGTTTTAAGGACTAAAATACTAACCGACACACATACAATACTTTCGGACTTATACACTATCCGGGTCTACACAACTACACAAGAATGAGAATAAAGCAATCGAATATAGAAGAAGATCGTAACAAAGGTTACGTATAGACCCACTAAACTACAACACTTCGTTTCTTGGCGAATACGAGTGTGCTTCTCTTGCACTTGAGAAAAGAAAGACCGGATCACTTGTTAAACAAGACTAAACAAGTTTATGATCAAAGATTTAGAGAGATGTAGAGAAAGATTTAGAGCAGAGAAAAATGTGTGCAAAAGGTTAGAAAATAGCTGGAAACAGTCCAAAATTTATAGGCAAGAGAGAGGAGTTTCCTAGCTGTGGACGATCCCAGATATATTGGGGACCGTCCAACCTATTTGGAGGTCGTCCTAGGTCGATGCTCCCTGTCTTGTTTTTTAGTGGGGAAATGTTTTTCTAGTAAAGATGGGATCCTTTTAGGGAGAAAATCGGATTTCAAATTATATATTTAAATAAAACATGTCTTTTAATTACAAAAATATTTTGTCTAATTTGTTTTCGTAAAAAAGTTTTGTTACATTTGTAAAAATGTAAAGTTTAAGACAAGAAGATATATCTTTGATCACTAAACAAGTTTAATGATTTGTTTGTACATACCTTAAGTGATTTACGTCGAAAAGAAAATTTACGACTAATAATTAGTATACGTTTATTTTTAACATAGAACAGTTTTTACATTTTGTCATTACCAAAACGTAGAGAGTTCGAAATATATAAATAATGTTTTTAGACATTATTTGTATTAACACAATGCTAATGTTGGTGGTCTCAAAAAGATATACCAAGCCAAGTTTTAAAGTCTATTATAGCCACTCGCAAACTCAGTATTTTTAAATTTATGTATAAGGAGAAAACAGAAAGACTTATCCTCACACATTGGAATATAAAATCAGGTGTGCCCAGTTATGATTAAATTAGTTAAGTAATAAAAAACATGCCAAATTTTTAAAAATAAAACATCTTTCAGTAAAAACTAAAAAAATAAAGGCCTGTATAATCAAGCGGGTGTCTAATTCTAATCCATTCCCCCACCTGATTCAAGCTAAGCATATAAAATAAAAGTAGAAGGGTTAAAAATGGAACGGAAAAATCCCTTGGATTTGCTTGGTATGATTAGTGTATAGCATGTCCAGACACATGCTCCAAGAATGTTTCCTCAAGCAACATTCACAATCAATAGCAGCTCATCATCATCTTCGGTATGGCACTCAACTAATCCGGATTTAGAATGCTTCCTTGTAGCCAAAGTGTCATCCTAGCACCACTCAAGGTGCATCAACCTGTATAGCTGCAAGAAAACTAATACCAAAAGCATAAAACCGGATAAAAGAAAGATAGCACAAAATATACAAAATATTAATACAAGAAATGCAATAAATTTGAAAAAGTTTTCTATAGGAGGGAACTACGACGTAACCGCATAGTGAGAGCTACGCCGTATTTAACTGAACTTGGCAAACTAGTGTTCGGGTCTTGTAAAGACTTCAACAAGAAGTCTTACAACTCCCTAGGCAGTGTACATAATCATTGCAGTTCGAGGGTTGTTATCGTTCTCTAGGGGAATAGGTTAGGAAAGCTCGATCACGATCTAACAGAGGTCTACGGGGTTGAGAGAAGATTCTTTTTTTTATATATATAGAAAGCAGGTAAAATCATGGTTTGAGAGGTTGGTTTGTTTAACTAATTAAAACTAAATAAATCTGACACTTACTGGTGAATAGACTTTTAAGAAAAAAAAGATGTATTTACTTAATCCTGTCTAACTCCTTAATATTGTATCTCGCTAATCCTTTGCTTTGTCATACTTGTGATGATCTGTGTAAGTATTTCCTAAGTCATGACCGAATTACACGAAACCGCCGTCTATTTAATATTTCGTTAAGGCAACGGACAAGTAAGGTAGTATGAAGACTATTACAAAGCCCCTAAGAGTATATTAAATGCAATTGAAATATCTTAAGATAGATCATCCATATTGGGGATAAGGTAGTATGAAGACTATTACCAGATGGTATCCTTTCTACACACTCGCGTTTCCCTAGACGTCTATGCCAATTTAATATCTTATGGCTAGTTTTCTAAAGCCTAACGCGCACATCCATCACAAGAAGCAACATTAAAAGGATCTACAATCTAAGTTTCATACAATCATAAGTAAATATAAAGGATGATTTAGCCTAGCATGTTATAAAGAAAGCAAGACCATAAATCAATCAAATAACACATAGACATATTGAATGATTAAAGACAAACAATATTACTTGATTAAAACATGGATTAATGTCAGTTACAATAGGGTTTTGGGGCCCTAAGAACGGCCTAAAAACAGCTAGGGTTCGTCTCCCAAAAGTTATACAAAGTTACACACTTAAAACCCTAAAATCGGTTTTGTATTTATAAGAAAAGCGACGCGACGGCGTCGCTTTGAAGCCATGACGCCGTCGCCACGTCGATGATTCTAGATCCTCTTTAAGACGGCTACGTTTTGACACCGTCACAAAATCCTTGATGTTGTCACTTTGCAAATCACGACGGCGTCGATTTATACTTGCGACGCCGTCTCCACGCTCTGTATGTATGGTTCTTCAAGATACTTGGTGTAGAGCCGTAGTCTTGTCTGTTTCTTCTCCAAATGAGCCCAAGTCACGTGTATTTCCTCCAAATGCCATCCAAGTGCTAAAAACCTGAAAACGAACAATTAAGCACATGATCTGTGCATATTTGCATGATTTAGAGGGTTAAATGATTCCGAAATAGTGTATAAAATGACATCTCATCAAATACCCCTACACTTGGGATTTGCTTATCCTCAAGCAAATGGACTTTTCTACCTAGACAATAACAATATCGAGGGCATTTAACATACTCTTTAAAAGCAGTTTACAACATAACCTTTTAGACCTTGTAATTAAAAGCACGGAAAGTATATACTAGCACCTCACATAAGTGTTTGGATTCTCTCTTTCTCTCGGGTGTATAATAAATTATAACAACTACAAGGAAACGAAAAATTAACACTCATTATTTGTCATAGCATATAAATTACCATAGGCTTGGTAAAGGATCAAACCTCCACCGATGGGCGCAAGTATTAGTCATTACTATAAAAGAGGTATTTTAAAGGGTTGTGGCGTGTAGGTGTAAGATAACATTAATGGAAACGGAAATGGATGAGATACATTTTGGGAGTGACTTTTTGGGTGAATTTGGGGTGAAAGGGATAGCTAATTATTTATACAAATACACATTGGTTTGGTTGCTAAGCCAAAGACTCGGACAAGATATATAAACTCTACAAAACTCTACACCAATCTCTTTTTTTTCTTTTATTGACTCTATGATAAACATAAACATAAGAAAATGGCAGCCCGTATATTTTTTATTTCACTTTTATATATATATATTTTTTCGTACACTTTTGCCCTGCCATTGCTTTAAACATATAATACATCATGGGGGTTTATAGACACACCCCTACATTTGAACTTTTACATACTCGATAATTACAATCTAACTAATGACCCGAATTGAGGTGGATCAACAAAACATGGAGCTTATTGAGCTCTATTTCGGGTAGTAAATTACTTCTTCCCTAATTCTTCATAAGATTAATACTACCATGAATCCCAATCGTCCCAAAACAGTATTTACAAGGATAAGGACTTAGCAACCGTGTACTCAATAATTAACTTGGGTTAAAACAATAATGTACTAAAAGCGAGTACATACAAGGTAGGCTAAGGCGATTTGGGTGTAACAATTGGTTCAAAGGTTAACAATGCTCTTCATTAATAGTCCAGCTTAACTAGAAAATTACGAGAACCATGAAAAGGATAGGCTCAGAGGGTTTCACTAGGGGAGTCTTGCACTAAAAATAAGTGCGAACGGGTGTGAGATAGTTATATGATCGAGGTGACCATCATAACAAATACAGATTTTAAACTTGGGTTAATCCTAGTGCCTTTTATCTAGAAAATCCTAGTACTCACTATGCAGTCTCGAGATGCATCAAAAAAACAAGTTCTAGAATTTAATACACTACTGGTACACTCATATAATTTAATATCGATACCAATGTTCCAGAAAAGGCGATAAAGACCATACGTATCCGTAACGATGGAATAGACACATATGACTGCATTCGAACCTTAACTCGAACAAGCTAAAGGTATAAACTATCTTGGGTATCAAAAATGGATACCCGAATTCCTAAAGATCTAAAGGCGAACCTCACATTTTTTGGGTGGAATTTTGAGGGTTTTGTGCTAGTCATAAAAATTTCTATCCATGAGACGCTATTAATAATTGGTTTTTGTCGGTACGTGTTATAAAATTTTTTAAATTTTGGTTAAAATTATTGTCTATACTATGTTTCGATATATTACCAATCATTTTAAGGACAAAGCAAATGGCAATTGAAGGAATAGTTTCTAAGGCTTATTTCCACCTACACATAAGTTGAACATTGTCCTCAAAGTTCTTAAAAGTACCCGTAAAAACGAATAAAAGGAAAAGAAAACAAGTAAAAGAAACTAGTACTCCTCTGGTTGGCTCAATAATGGAGAAGAAACATGTGATAACTGGTTAAATCGTCCTCCAAGAATCGTCTAATGAAACTTTCTAAGAACTTCCAAGCTTCTTCTCATCAAATATAACCTGTAATCAAAGATAAAGACAACTACACCAAGCATAAAATCGGCGGGATAGATATATATACAACAAGATTTTAGGGTTTGACTCTATTAAAGCATTAAAGATAGTATAAAAGTTCTGATGTAATCATATGTTTCTGTTGGTTTACAAGATAATTACAAATTTTAGATATTGCACAATTTATTTTTCAAAAATAATTGAAAATTTTCGAATTTTCACATGGCTGGGGGTAATTTTGTTAGTTATATCATGTGTAAAACACTGCATAAAACCTGAGATTAATCATTACAATCATATGACTAGAAAGTGACGCGAATTAATCTAAACAATTTATTTAATATGTTTGAATTGGTTCTTAAAAATCGGATATTTTCTCCTACACTTATTTAATGCAAAATACATTTGATTGTCAATAAGATAAAGTTAAAAACAAAGCAAAGCATGATTACAAAATTGATTCAAACATAAAAGAACAAACGAGAAGAATTAAAACACAAGACACTCCTAAATGCGGAAAATAAACATTGGGTTGCCTCCCAAGAAGCGTTTTTCTTTATTTACGAGTCTCGTAGCTAGACTCGAAGTCACACGTCCTTACGTGACTTCGTGTAGGCTCACATGACCATGGATGAGCTATTCTTTCATACTTTCGTACACTTGATACTCGGGTCCTAGGTTTAAGCAATTCTTGTACATTAGCTTATTCTTCTCATATAGATGCCTAAGTCCTCTCATCAAATCTCGTTGGCTGAGCTCTAACAGTGGTGGGATCTTACTCCAATTAAAGTTCCTGAGCCTAGGTATTGTACGAGGCATCCTAAATATGTAGGTGTGAAAGATCTTAGTGAATGAGACCAATCCCTTAGCAAAGTCATATTTAAGCTTAGTGATTTTTCTAAAGGGTTTGCCCATCAAGACTTTTGCCATATCGCTCACAATAAATTCTCTTATATCCTTTAACACCACAAAATCTGTGATATAGGTAAAACTCCCGACAAACACGTAAACATCCCTAACTATGGAAACTAGGTTCTTTCCCGTGCCCTCTAATCCTTCTACCATTATTGTGTTATATGATTTACGCGAGATAATATTCATTGGTAGAAAAGGGTTGAGATAGGCAGTAAACTTCCTAAAGCCAATCATGTATTGGAATGCTAGGTCATCCCCGTCGAAAATATTAATTATTCTTTCTCGGCGTAAAACTCCAGCATTCTCATACTCACTCAACTCATTAAGAACTTCACCGTCATCCGAATCATTATCTGAATGAGGAAAGGGAGAAACAAGGGGTGTATCTAGCGATTCATCATCGGACTCAAGGTCATTCATATCAGTCTCATTGGGTTGGTTGGCGAAGTTGTTAAGGAATTGTTCAATACTCTCTAGTCGAGAGTCAACAAGGGCTGAAATTGTATGTAGCTCATGGAGTTCTCAGACAACTTTTGCGCGTAGCGCAACTAGTAGGACAAGTCGGTTATTGGTCGTTGGTGGATTCGCCTTCTCCATAATGAAGAATGGAATAGTTAATGAAAATTACGAACAAACACACAAAGAAAATATAAACTATGAGAAAGCTAATATAACGAAAATAAAATCTCACTTGAAAGGATTCAAGCGAGTAGACCTAAGTTAAACAATTTTCGGAACCTAACGATTCCCCACGCAACAACGCCAAAAACTTGGTGATCGAGTCTTGTAAAGACTTCAACAAGAAGTTCTATAACTCCCTAGACGGTATACCTAATCGTTGTAGTGTAGTATAGGCAAGACTCAGGGGTTGTTATTATTCTCTAAGGGAATAGGTTTGGAAGGCTCGATCACGATCTAACAGGGGTCTACGGGGTTGAGAGAAGATTCTTTTTGTATTTTTATTTTATAGAAAGCAGGTAAATATCATGGTTTAAGAGGTTGGTTTGTTTAACTAATTAAAACTAAATATAATATAAACTACTGGTGATAACTTTATGATAAAAAGATGTATTTACTTAATCATGTACTACTCTTTAGATTCTTTCTCCTAATCCTGTTGCTTTGTCACACTTGTGATGATCTGTGTAAGTATTTCCTAAGTCATGGACGAATTACACGAACCCACTGTCTATTTAATATTCCGTTAAGGCAACGCACAAGTAAGGTAGTATGAAGACTATTACAAGGCCCCTAAGAGTATATTAAATGCAATTGAAATATCTTAAGAGGGATCAACCATATTGGGGGTAAGGTAGTATGAAGACTGTTACCAGGTGGTATCCTTTCTACACACTCGTGTTTCCTTATACGTCTATGCCAATTTAATATCTTATGGCTAGTTTTCTAAAGCCTAACGCGCACATCCATCACAAGAAGCAACATTAAAAGGATCTACAATCTAAGTTTCATACAATCATAAGTAAATACAAAGGAAGGTTTAGCCTAGCATGTTATAAAGCAGCAAGAACAAACACATAGACATATTGAATGATTAAAGATAAACAATCTTACTTGATTAAAACATGGATTAAGGTCAGTTACTTTTGAGGCCCTAAGAACGGCCTAAAAGCTGCTAGAATAACTAGGGTTCGTCTCCCAAAAGTTATACAAAGTTACACACTTAAAACCCTAAAATCAGTTTTGTATTTATAAGAAAAGCGACGCGACGGCGTCGCTTTGAAGCCATGACGCCGTCGCCACGTCGATGATTCTAGATCCTCTTTAAGGAGGCTACGTTCTGACGCCGTCACAAAATCCTTGACGCCGTCACTTTGCAAATCACGACGACGTCGCTTTATACTTGCCATACCGTCTCCATGCTCTGTATGCGTGGTTATTCAAGATACTTGGTGTAGAGCTATAGTCTTGTACGTTTCTTCTCCAAATGAGCCCAAGTCATGTGTATTTCCTCCAAATGTTATCCAAATGCTAAAAACCTGAAAACAAACTATTAAGCACATAATCTAGGCATATTTTTATGATTTAGAGGGTTAAATAACCTTAAAATAGTGTATAAAATAACACCTCATCACAAACCTATAATTCTGGAAGACCAGCTACGACATAGCCTAGGTACCCAGCTACGCCGTAGTTTCTTGACTGTAGCTGTGCCATTCACTTAACCATGAGCCGAGGTAATAACAATCCTCTTTCCCTTCGTTGAAGCAACCTGCAAAAAGGGTGAAGAAAACACAAAACTAAACAAAATACAAAAAATTAAAGAAAAATAAACTAAAACGATAGAAGACGGGTTGTCTCTCGACAAGCATTTTTGTTTATTAACGAGTCTTTAAGTTAGACTCACACCACCATCTCCTGGCTCCTTTGACATCCTCAACCATGTTCATTGCTTTCGTCATCTTGCCTCTTATTTACACCAAGATCTCCTGAACTTTTTCTTTCTGCTCAACCTACAGACTACCACAACCTATGCATTAAATGTGTAAAAACAATAAAAATGAACAACAAAAGAGGATGCGAACACATCACTAGCAAACACTTGACTCAAGACTAATTCCACATGCATAAAAACATAAAGGTTGGCAATCTCTATATCTAGACACCATCGGCATTAAATAGTATTTTAAAAAGTTCAAGTAATAGAACCAACTATTTTTGGTGTCGCAGACCTGGTGCACATTCTACGCCGTAACAAGCACTACCAAGTTATGTCATAACCAAGTCTTAGGACGAATTGTTAGTTTTAAATCAAATAAGCAAACAATCACAAACACAACAAGCATACGAAGATAAGATTACCAAATAATCAGAAGCAAACACAAGCATAAACAGAACACAAAACGAAATAAAATACATAAACATATACATATTTCCACTAAACAACCAAAGACTACCAAAACCGTTCCCCGACAGCGGCGCCAAAAACTTGATGCATATTTTATTTTAATAATAAACTAAGTTTTAAATTTATAAAACCATAACTACCTAGACTATTCATACACACTAAAGAGCGATGTACCCTATCGTGTAGTAGTGTAGTAATTGGTAAGTACGGGTGTCGACCTAAGAACCATTTGTACTCTTTAGTTGTCTAATTGAAATGACAATCTACCTAAGAAGGCAATAAAAAGAAACGGAGCATTTTGAATCGAAATGATTATGTTGAGAACCTAAATTACCTAAAGGGAAATGGTATAGTGGCAAACAACTAGTAAGGATGAACGCATTTACTTAGTCAAATTCCCTATGTCTCCTAATTATAATCCAACGTGTAATGTTTAATTCTCGCTCTAACTTGTGGTTCTAGTATCATTAGGTCCGATTTGTAGTCGCCGCCTACTCTATAATTCTATTATCTCAACCCCGTTGTTCATGAAAGCTGGGCATCTAGTTCATAGCCATTAGGCCCCCAACTATCTTATAGACTTATTTAATGTTGACAATCTCACTTTTCGACATTTAAAACCCTTATTAGGTATCAACTAACAAAAGTTCTACCCGGGCTTTTTAAGTACCTTATCTAGTGTAGGCGGTGATATGTGCAACCACTATAATCAAAATTGTTCACATCCCATCTCGAGTAACTCACTACACTAGCTTTCAACTGCTTACGCTTAAGCACTAGCTAACAAGCTCTACACAAGCCTTAGTACTACCAAAACGCGAGGATCAATCATTAAGCAAATAAGATATCCAAAGAGAACGATTATTTAACACCGTCTAACCACAATCTTAATAGAGGCATCTAAAGTTGCTAGGCTCAAAACCGCATTTTCGCCTAACCTATGATTCCTGAGTGGAATGAACTCGCAAGGAGAATTAACCTATTCTTAGTTCATAGTAATTAATCCTACCAACTAATCTATGAGATATGCTCGTGTGTTTCCCACTAACATCCGATATCTAAAAGTTGTCAAGTCGTAGATATTGGCGTACACCTATTTTAGAATTGTCCTACAAATGCATAAGGATCTAAGGGCATACTACATAGATTATCCGTTAAGATTGCTAAATTAAACTATAAGAAAATAATTAATCACAAGAATAATAAACTAATAAAATGCCAAGAACAATAAATCATACACAATAATAAACATAACACCAACAAATAAAATAAGATCAAATCAATTAATAAAATATAATTAAATTAAATCAAACTTTAATTGTTAAAGTATGTGTACATATAGTGCTAGACCAATGTTCTCGATCCCCTAGTCGAATGCCATGGCAAACCCCGAAGGGTTTGCCCTATACCAAACTGACGTACCCTTTTCCTTTGTGTCACCTGCTCCCACGAATGAAAAACAAATGAATGAATGAATGAGAATAATCTCATTCGTTTAGTATTTATAATTATTAGGCATTTTGAGACTTGTCCAAGTTTGGCCCTCGATCGTTCATGACGTAAAACAACTGGTCCTTGAAACTTAGTAAGAAGTGATCACTTTTAGTCCCTGGAGTTATAACTCATTGGTGTCACAGGAAACTAACTACGGCGTAGTCATAACAATCCAACTACACCATAGTTGTGACGTCAACATAATACTTCCACATCACGTTGAAAGCTACGACATAACTCCAACGTCTTGGTTATGTTGTAGTTCTTCTTATACTTTGTATCCTCGCCAAATCATTACTAGCTATGGCATAGCCATAGCTATCTATCTACGTTGTAGTTGTCTCCTGAATGCGATTTTCATGCATTTTGTCCTTTTTGGCATTTTTCGCATCTTTTTCGTTTCAATGCCTTAATTATCCTGAACGTGTAATATGAACGAATTAAGTACCAGATTCATATAAAAATAATATAAAACAAAGCAATAAATACAAGAATTTGATATAGAAAAGTATTAAATTGATGTTATCACAAACCGATCGACATGACATAAAATCTTAGACTAGATCCGTCTTCATTTTGAATGGAGGCTTAGTAGACTCGGGGAGCTGTGCAATGTCCGCTACAGAAGTTGAATACATAGTTGCTTCAGAAGCTGCAATGGAAGCTGTTTGGATTAGAAAGTTTATTTCTGGGCTTGGCGGTGTACCCACAAATATCGAACCTATGGATATGTATTGCGACAATTCTGGTGCAATCATTATAGCCAATGAACCATGAGTTCAGAGAGGCGCAAATCTGTGTTTTAGTATTTGGATAAGGGATGTAAAACAATTATTATTTATATAATGAAAGTACTTGGTATGTTTGTTTTCATTTAATATTCGCTATATCATATATTTGCATGTTTAATCCGTGTATAATATTTGTAATTCTAAATTTTTCCATTTTCAATCAACAATACCGAAGTATAGTTGAAGTAAGACAAATATGAGTGATTTGGTAATATTCTTGGAATATTAAAGGATGTGTCCGCCAAACTCACGTGATATTCATAAGTTTGCATATCAGACTACCACAACTAACAAAAGATTATCACTTTATGGATCGGTGCAATCAAGTGAATCTTGTAAGTGATTTTCATTATTAATCCTTAGACTTGAGATGCAATCAGGTCTTGCATGTGTGGATGTCATTTTTTTGTTATTGTTTAACGTTATCCCGAATAAGATAGTTATAAGGACTATTTTCAAAAGTGTTGTGAAGCACATGAATGACACGTGCAGTTAATATAGAATTTGTTTCTTCAACTAGCTTTTGAATAATGATGCCACTGAGCCCCTCGTTAGATTGATCAGATGTTTTTGTGGCCACACCCAAAGGATATCTAGACAAGTCTCGATGAATTTGGTAATCTTGATCAATTATAGAAGCGAGAAACGGAATCGTTAAATAATGGAATGACATAGATCTATATCCATAATTAACACGGTATCGTAAACAAAGGGATGGTAAATGATTAAATCATTTAACTAAACTTTATGTAACAAGGGATGGGTTCTAGAGCATTGACGTGTTGCTAGACGCTTATCAATGTTATTATATTTATTTGAGACATGTCCAAGTGAGAGCTGTTGGATCTGTCCATATCACAAATAAATATATGACCGGAAAATACGTGAGCGTATAGGATCGCACGTATTGCTTTTAGATTCAATTTATAATGTAATTAATATACTAAATGTATTATATTAATTATATTTAATGATAAGTATATATAACAGTCGTTAACTAAATAGTTGCTTCACGGGAATTAACTAACGAATGTTAGTTATTAAATAGAAGGACTCGAGTGTAAAATCACGAGAAGGAAAAATCTAGAATCCCTCTCGTATACCTTAGTCGACCGGTTTTGGAGTCCCAATGGGATTGGGATTGCTTTGCTTGCAAGCAAAGTTATTAGCCTATATATAATGAACCTCTTGCATTCATTATAGACTAATCTTGAAGCCCTAAGCAAAGCTTTTCTTCTTCTTCTCCTCCCTCCTTCTTGTGTTGATCGAACTTCCCCCTAAGGCAAGGGATTCTGCTTCGGTTAAAGATCCAAGTGATTTGTTTTGCTTATCGTTAAACAGGAACTAGCATTCTAATTGAATTACTATTAAACGTGTGTGTGAAACCATAGAGGATTCTTCTTTTAGAATCTTTATATAGTTTCAGTGTTGGTTCGATTTTAGGGTTAAAATCAAAGGTGTTTCATTTGATTTTCAATAACCACAACAATAGATAAACAAGGTAGTTTCTTGTGTTTATGTTAATTGACTATATACTATGCTTGATCTTGTTCTCCGTTGCGTTTACTCGTTATTATTAGATGTTTAATATGATAAACTCCATCACTTGTATCATGGTTAGTTGTAACATTTATAAAGAGACTAGAGTGTAAAATATATAATTCGCAAGTAAATCACTTCAGAATAATTATGACTTGAAGAAGATCTCTTTAAGGTGAACTGACCGAAATGATGAATATGAATAGTTTAAGGATCGATTTAGCACTTACGTATATTTACCAACCTCCCCCTTTCCACACAGGAAAGTGTAGAGACCTTTGTTCTTTCAAGTTCCAACATTATCTCTCTCACTGCCCCCCAGTAATGTTAGTTTGATTCTCTCTCTCACCCTCTTTCTCTCTCTCTCATGCATCTATATGTATTGTTTAGTCACATCTGAGAGAGGTAGTGATTTCTTGTCTATCTACTAATATTTTAATCTAAGGAGGTGCTTTAAATACTTTATCAACCTTGATTTCACTTGCTAAACCATTTACACTTCTTTTAGCTAGCTTTGGTGTTTTTGTTCAGTCCTCAACTTTTCACCTTTTCCCTAATCAATCTCTCTGCATATATCATTTCATATCATATCATATCATTCAAGCCTATCTATCTTTACCTTAGCCTATCTATTCATCTTAGCTTCACTTCCCACCTTTTACAAACATGAGCAGCAATCACCCTTACTTCAATGGATCTTGGTTCAATCTTAACTCCAACCCTAACCCTAACTATCACTACTTCTCTTCACCTATTTCTTATTCGTATTCAACGTTCACTCATATCTATCAACCACCACCACAACCACAAGCACCATCATCTCCACCACTTAGGGAGGCTCTCCCTCTCCTAAGTCTAAGTCCAACAAGAACACCAATTAATCTAAATCAAGAATATGATAATAGTTCTATTATTGATGCATCTAGCACAACCACCATGGAAGTAACCCATGATCATGACCATGATGATGAGCATGAAACTGTCACTGTAGCTCTACATCTTGGTCTCCCAAGTCCTACTTTTTCTGAAGCTGATCTCACACCAAAACTTTCCACAAATTCAAACAACATCTTTGTTACAGAAACTGAAGATGATCATCATCATGAACAAAAACAAGTGGAGGAAGAAGAAGGTACTAACAGCCATGCATATCTTTCAAGTGCTCTCAACAAGGGTCAGTATTGGATCCCAACACCAGCTCAGATTCTGATTGGACCAACTCAGTTTTCTTGCCCTCTCTGCTTCAAAACATTCAACAGATACAATAACATGCAGGTAAATTATATAACTTTTGCTACTCAAAAGAAAAAGAAAAAGGCTATAAACACATATTCTTATATTCTTTCATTGTGTACACTTCTTTTCTTGCCTCTTCTTTTTCATTTTTAACTTTACATTCGGAAAGAAAGTAGTAAGTTATTTGTATGTATAATAAAAGAAAATGTGGTCTTTTAGGGTTAGGGTTAGAGTTAGGGTTAGTTACCTCTTTTTCTTCACTTTTAGTTTATTAAGTACTAACATCAAGTAAACTCATTTTATTTTCTTTAATCTGTGCATGGTTTGTGGGTTTTTGGGGATTTTGGTTAAATCAAGACTTTGGTCCAATTGATCATTCATATTACTGGTCAAAGTAAAAACAATTTCTTCTTTTTCTGTGATTGAACAAGACAAGGATTATGCTTTTTGTTCCTTGGAGTTTGCATTCTTCTTTTACTCTTTTCTTCAACTCATTGGCAGTTGTGTCACAACTGAATTTTTTCTTCTTTTTTGTTCATGTCCCTAATCCATTTGTGATTGCATATTGAAATAGATTACGATGTTTTGTAACAGATAGATAATCAGTTCTAAATAATCTTAAACACCCCAGATTAATCAGATGTTTCTTAGAATATTTTATTGTCTGCAAATTATTAGACATAATAATCTGATATAAAGAGGTTTTTTTTTTAATCATAGAATGTATAAAGTAAAAAAAAGAAGCTTTATTTTCATCTACCTGCAAATATCTGTCCACTTAGATTTAATCTACATGTAAATTCCCACCCATAAAACCCCACATAACCAGCTTTTGTGGTTGGGGATTCTATGTTATCAACTCATAAAAAACCTTAAATGGTATTTTGCTTTTCTTCCTTAATAAAGACATCTGATTACATGTATGCAGCCTTTAAGTCCTTCTGTACTATGGTTTCTCAATATCCAGCTTCTAACAAAGATTTGATAGATTTTCACTTACATTTAATGTGGTAGCAGGAGCCAGGAGATATATATTGCTTTTTTAACTATAAAATAAAGTAGTTCTTGATTTTATTACGAACCTAACATAGTAGTAGTAAAAATGAATTTAGAGAGAGCACCCATAAAATTAAATGGCTATTACAGTATTTATTTGAAGAACAAGTTGTTATCTTTTGAAATACTAAAAAAGTTTAGATTCAATTTTAAGATTTTAGTCTCTAATACATTTATCTTAGGTTACTAGTACCCATTCTCACGATTGCTTGTATAAAAAATGGTATGATCGATCTTAAGTACCATATACTTGGATTATTTAGCCAATAAATCTATTTTTGGACTCAAAATGTAACATTTCTTGAACAATTTCTTCTGTATTAAAAATATCTTTAATTGCTTCTATGTTTTAACTCATTTTGTTATTGCTATATAGATGCATATGTGGGGGCATGGATCTCAATACAGAAGAGGCCCGGAATCCTTAAGGGGAACACAGCCAACAGCGATGTTAAGGCTACCATGCTACTGTTGTGCACCAGGATGCCGAAACATATTTGATCAATCCATGGGCAAACATCACTCAAAGATTTTTAGACAGCCCTTCAGACCACAATTACAAAGGAAGAGGGATCAAGCCTTTTATGTGCAGGAAATGTGGCAAGGCGTTTGCGGTGAGAGGAGATTGGCGAACACACGAAAAGAATTGTGGGAAACTTTGGTATTGCAGCTGTGGATCAGATTTTAAACACAAGAGGTCTTTGAAAGATCATATAAAGGCATTTGGGAATGGACATTCAGCTTATGGAATAGACGATTGTTGCTTCGAATTGGAAGAAGAAGAAGCTGCTTCTGAGATTGTGCCAAGATAATGAATCAGTCTCATAATTGTGATAATTAATCAAAAGTTGTGTCTCTACTGTTTTAGAGATCATATCAGAATCCCTTTTGAAGGACCCTCCTAGATTTTCTTGCATGTTCACTTTTTTTCTTTTGGTTTGAAATTTTTTTTTTGTTGTTGTTCAAGTTTAGTTTTTTTATTTACAATTTCACGAAATTCCAACTTAAAATCAAGATATGTAAATTCTATTTTATGTTCGAAGTCCCTTTTTTTTTGGAAGCCATATTATCCAGAATAATATATATGTTCAAACCCTAACCGAAAATTTTCTTGCAAAATATTAAAATACTGCGAATGTTTTTCTTAACATGATTCTTTAGCTTTCTATTTGTATAAAAATACTATAAATGAGTCCCTTGAGTTGCGGCGAGGTATTTCTAGATAAAACTTGTACAAAAATTATTCGATATAAAATTAATATGCTAATGTTTATGTGATTTTTTTTTGAACGGCGGCTTTTATTGAAAACTAGCAAAAGCTAGGAAAGAAAGTTACAAGGAAGTAATAGAAACTAAATGGGTTTTTAACCGATCTAACCAGCTAATAGTACATTTTGGATTTCTAGAAGAAATCCATAAAAAAGATTGAGAAATAAAAGAGTCCCAAATCAACGTCTTCTTAAGGGGGAGCTAGAAAAGAGCATACGATTACGAAAACTCCATATAAACCAAAGAAGAATCCCCCCAACTCCTTCAATAAACATACGCGTCACACTAAAGAAGTGAAGAGAATCTAGCCAAGCGTACCATTCAAAGATATTAGCAAATATCGAAATGTCCAACTCCCACCATTTCGCCATTAAAATCCACAAGTCTTTGGCCAAGGCACAATTAAAAAAAGTGTGATTAACCGTTTCAACATCACCTTGGCACGTAGGCCATAGAACGGAACCAATATCAATACCTTTCCTATCAAGGTTAACTCTAGTCGGAAGCTTATTTAAGTTTAATCTCCAAAGGAACACGTTCACTTTAATAGGAATGAACCTGTTCCAACGAGTAGCAATAGTGTCACCATCTAAGAAAAAGGAATCGATCAATGAGCGGGCTGAAGTAACAGAGAACCCATTACATCCGTTAACCAACCATTGCCAGGAGTCACTTTTATCCGACAGAGTAACATTCTCAATAGCTGAAAGAATTGCGTCAAACTGAGATTGTTCAGCCCCACCCCTCAGATTACGTCTTAGAATATCACTCCAATCAATAAGAGAAATCCGATTTGCAATAAGGCAATTCTTGTCCGTGTAAAGAGCATACACACGAGGATATTGGATTTTGAAAGGCAGGTCTCCACACCAGGTATCATTCCCGAAATAAGTTGACGCCCCATTACCAATCTTCCTAGAACATAAAGATAGAAGATCTAAACCCTTTCTGCTTTTAAGCTGGAGATAGAAACAAATAGGATCGCCAAGTGGCTAAATCTCGGATCCGACGACAGGAGGACGCATTGATACCTCCACAAAGCCCGTAAATGTTTTGAATAACACGGGCCCAAAGATCACAAGGATGAGTAAAGAACCTCCAAATCCATTTAAACAAAAGCCCAATATTAAGCCTGTAAATGCTACCTATGACGAGACCGCCTTGAGACTTGCTAGCTAGACATCTCTTTCACTTCACCCATGTCATTTTTTTTTTCGTCATGATCGCAACCAATAAAGAACTTGTTGCGCATTTATTCCAATTTATTACACACAGCAGCTGGCATTGAATAAATGGACATGTAATAAGTAGGGAGATTACCTAGAACCGATTTAATAAGCGTGAGACGACCTCCAACCGAGAGCAGCCTAGCTTTCCATATGGAACGTTTTGAAGAGAATTTCTTAATGATAAGAGACCAATTCGAGCACCTGTTCATGTTGCAACCAATTGGAACGCCAATATATTTAAGAGGAAATTTAGCCACCCCGCATCCAATGACATTCGCCATGCAACTAATCTCATCATCAGAGACACCAATAGCCTAAGACATTTAATTTTAGGGGCCATTAATCTAAGCCCATAGACGAGAAAAATAATAAGCATCTATCAATTAGACGCGTTAGACATGGACCAATCACCAAAGAAGACGACATCGTCAGCATACATGAGGTGCGAAATAGACATGTTATCCCTGCCAATGCAAGCCCCTTTAATTAAACCAAGAGCATCCGCTTTGCGTGTGAAAGCATGGAGACAAAGTAAACGCGTATCGGACAAAAATAAATAGTGATCATTAATAGTGTCGTACAATGACATGAAAATGAGAAATGTTACAGGAGAACCATTAACTAATATAGAAGATCGATTATTACGAAGGCAACCTTGAATCCAAGAACGCCACTTAAGACCGAAACCAAGCTTTTCCATAACCAAATCCAGAAAATCCCAACGTAAAGAATCAAAGGCTTTCTCGAAGTCTACTTTAAACACCATAAGTTTTTTATTACGCTCTTGATACCACGCCTAAATTTCATTAAGAATGAAAGGGCCATCGAGAATATTTCTATCTTTGATGAACGCTAATTGAACGGGGTTAATGCAACTTCCAATCACTCCACAAAGCCTATTAGCAAGAATTTTGCCAATAATCTTATATTGGCATCCTATTAGACTAATAGGCCTAAAGTCACTGACAAGCTTGGCATTATGGACTTTTGGAATCAATGCAATGAAAGAGGAGTTACATCCTTTAGGGAAGGAGTTAGTACGAAAGAAATCAAGCACAAATCGAACAACATCCCCTTCAATCAGATCCCAGAATGTTTTAAAAAACTTGAACACGAAACCATTGGGGCCCGGAGCACGATCTCCACCACAATCCCAAACCGCTCTCTTGATTTCTTCACGGGTGATATTTTGGTCCAAACTTTCTCGTTGACTAGAGGAAAGAGGATTAAACATATCAGCCTCTCAAGAAGGAGAGATCCCATAAACCAATTTAAAGCGAATGCGAAAATGGTCCAAAAATTCAGCCTTGGCGAGGTTAGGATCCTCAATCCATTCTCTATTTTTGAGGATTCCTTTAATAGCCAGATGGCGTCTTTTTTTCTTCAGCGTGTTATGAAAGAAACCAGAATTTTCATCGCCCTCGAGAGCCCATTTAAGCTTAGCTTTTTGAGCTAAGTCTTTAGTTTCCAAATGGTCTAACTCACCCAATATTTTTAAAGAGTCTTTACGATTTATGAAGTCCTCTTCACTAGCACATCCTTGATCAACCTTGGCATCTATAGAAGAAATCCTCGCTTGATGCTCTTTTTAAGTTGATATGACGAAGATTTTTTAGAAGCCACCCATTCGCGAATATTCTGTTTTAGATTTTGGAGTTTTTTCTTAAACTCAACCAAACCGTTAGAGTCAACAATTCCATCGTTACTCCATTTATTGATGACTAGATCATGGAAGCCGTCCATCTCCAACCACGAATGAAAAAACCGAAATGGAGTAGTGCCATAATCAACCACAAACTCTTTAAGGAGAATAGGCCGGTGATCAGGGGTGCCTTTCTCCAAAATAACGCTAGTTGTATGAGGAAATTTATCATAGAAGCTGTCAGAGACCAAAAAGCGATCAAGTTTGCTCATTTTTGAACCCCATTTATTAGTCCAAGTATAATTATACCCGCCCAAAGGAATGTCAACAAGAGAAGTATCACTTATAAACTCATTAAATAAGTCAGCTTGTTTTTCGTTGAAGATTGAACCATACCTTTTGCTACCATTACGCACTTCATGAAAATCACCCATAACAACCAAAATACCATCCCAGTTAGCCGTCAAATTTGACAAAGAAGACCATAGAGCAATCTTACTAGCTAAGTTTTGGGGCGCATAAACAACGATCCACCTTATTTGAACATCACCAGGAATCCAAAGACCATCGACCACCACATAATAATCATTACAGAGGATTTTATGTTTAATGAAAACCAAACTATTCCAAATACAAAGAATACCACCAGATAGGCCTCTAGCAGAAGAGGCAACAAAATTAAAGTGTGTGTTACCCCAAACCTGTCGAATCATCCAACGATCTACCTGAAGCATATGAATCCTCAAAAGCGGGTAACTGTATTTGACAAACGTAGATCTAAAATGGTCAAGAATGTAGGTGACATTAATTTTTTTTTGGTAAAAAGAATTACCCCGGTAAGGCTGGATAGAGTAAGGGTTTCTTCACCCTTCACTTTGGCCACTCACCATTCATTTGTTATGCTGGTGGTACCAACTCACGCGCGAGTTGCTCCGTGAGTGGTGAGCCACTCACCACAAATGAGTGGTAAAATTTTAGGCCCTACATGTTTATATTCGTTTGAGATTTAAAAAAAAAACCCTTTTTAACTATAAATACCCACCACTTCATCCATTTTTAAACACAACTATTTCTATTTATTTATACACACTTCTCACATTCTATATTTAATCAAAATGGATTCGTATACGTTTATCGGCCTAGATGATGTAGAAGAAGGAGAATAAATTAGTAGCCGCGAGAAGACTTTTATTAAACGAGCTATTGCGTATATTAAGACGAGACGACAAGCTACTCAAGTGTCGAGAAATAGCATAACCAGAAATCGTGCTGGAGCTCTTGAGCATCTAGTCGCCGCCTATTTTACTAAGAGCCCGATGTACAATGAAAAACGATTTCAGCAGACGTTCCGAATGGCTCGTCCACTTTTCAACCAGATAGTGAATGCAGTAACTAATCACTCTGCATACTTTCAAAGTAATCC
>BQNB010116440.1:9229-21364 GCA_026074375.1 Tanacetum coccineum
TTTGTAGATTTTTACCTTTTTGCCTTGGTCAAGGGCGTTTGGTTGAGATCTGCATTTGTGTTGTTATATACGTATACTATCAGACGAATCATCGACTTCTATTTCTTTCTTTAAAATTTTATGTCCAAGTACGATGCCTTCTTTCACCATAAAATGGCTTTTTTCCCAATTTAGAGCCAAATTAGTGTCTTCACACCGTTTAAGCATTTTTTCTAAATTGGAAAGGCACGTAGAGAAAGAATTTCCAAAAACTGAAAAGTCATCCATGAAAACTTCCATTGTCTTTTCAGTCATATCATGGAAAATAACCATCATACACCTCTGGAACGTGCCTGATGCATTGCATAAACCAAAAGGCATGCGGCGGTAAACAAACGTTCCGTACGGGCAGGTGAATGTGGTCTTTTCCTGATCCTTCAGATCGATTGGTATTTGAAAATAACCTGAGAAACCATCGAGGAAACAATTGTATTCATTTCCTGTGAGTCTCTCAAGCATTTGATCCATTAATAAGCTTTTTATTAAAACTAATAGACAAACAGTTCTTGTAGGGGAATGACTTATGCAAGCTTATTCTAAAACTAATAAGCTTCCTAAAAAAGCTTCTGAAAATGACTTTGAAACAAATTAGCTTAATGAAAGAGCACTTAAGAAAACAGACTTAAGACTTGGCATATTTTTGAGTTTGCTTTGGATTTGAAAAGACAAAATTCACTTTTGCAGCTTAAAAATAGATTAGTAAAATAGCTTATTTTGAAAAAACAAATTGAGAACTATGATTTATGTCCTAAAAACATATTGTATTATGAAAAGAAAAAACTAAAAGCTATTTTAACCCTCTAAAAATTAAGCTAGAAAATGGAAATTTTTCTCTTATAACTGCTGATGCAGTTGACAAAATTGTGACCAAACTTAAACAAGACAAAAATGCAGGCCTATGATTATATTTCTAACACTATTAAAACTCATGCCTAGATACAAATTAAGCAACGACACTAACTAAATCTGAATTAAGCTAATAAGGCAACTAAAACTAGACAGATTTGAGCTATATTGAATCTAACTATTGAAAACTTAGCTAAAACAAATCTAACTTATAAAAATAGCTTGAACTAAACTTAATTTGGAATCTAAAATGAACACAAAAGACCAAAGAGCTAACAACAGCACTAACCTATGGTTAGTGCTGTTTTCTCAAACACCCCTTTAACTAGACTAAAATCCATATTAGCTTATGAAAATGAAATTTATAGCTTAAATACTAAATTCCAGATAATAAGCAGCTTATAACCAACCTAATGAGCAATCCTAAGCAGACAAAAAGCCAAATTAATAAGCTATAAGCTAAACTATTATTTTTGGATTTTTAGTATTTTAAAAGACAAAATTAAGAAAGCTAATATCTATGCTACTAAACTTAAAAACAGATTATCTAAACTACTTCATAAGCATATTGAAACAATAATAAGCACAAATAAGCAAACAATTAAGCAAAATAAGCTAAGCTATACTAAGAAATTTAAGACGGGGGAGCTTAAATGAATACTTACTAGAACCTTAGCTAAACAAAGTTTATTAATGGCTTAATTAAGCAATCTACAAGCTTTGGCTTATTGTAAATAAGCCAGTAAAAGTCCATATGAGCTCTTCCATAGTAAGCTCATCTTCTATAAGCTCAAAAATCCAAATAGCAAGGGTTTTTATGCTGATTTTAAAGTTTCAGTAGATTAAGGCTTATTAGAGTTCAATTTCAAGCTTAGAGACTTGAAAGAGCTAGAAGGAGCTTATTAAGAGCTTTTGGAACAGTAGCACAAACATTTGAGATTATGAGAGCTTAATAATGAAAACAGCTTATGAAAACTTAAAATGAGAATTTTATTAATACTAAATACGGATTACAATGCTTTAGAAATTGAAAGTTACAAAAGTTTAAAGAGAAAAATTACATTTAAAACTGAAAATTACATAAGCTATTGAAAACTAAAGGTTTTTTTAAGAAAAAAAAGAAGATGACAATGTGAGGGTGAAGGAGTCCTTTTATAGCTGCCAGAAGAAGCTTCTAGGTGTTAAGTCCTTCACACACTCCCTTGAATCCTGTCCTTTCATTCCTTCAATCATTGGATGTCGATTGTGAGCCCTTGGATTAGATTTTGATCACACGGATTGCCAACGTGGCATCCGTGTGTCAGAGGCCTTTGTGCTTCTTTTAGGCATGATTTATGTAAGAATCTAGCCCTTGGTGTGTTTCCTTGCTTGTACGCATGTCATTCTCTTTTGGGAATTGACCAATAGGAGCTTTTTGTGACGTCAAACTCTGCCAACATGTACCTTATCACTTGAATTGCTAAGCCACGTAATCAATTGTGATTTGCCCTTTGTTTTGACTCGAGGTTAAATGGAGACGATGGGTGAACAGTGAAAACTATATTTCCCGCGCGTAATTTTCTTATAAAAGAGGGTGCGTTTGACTTTCTTTGACTCGGGCTTATAAAGGTTTTAGGCTAGGTAGGATTTGGGCTCGGGCTTTGGATTTGTTATAAGAAAGTTAACGGGTGTTAACTCTCATAAACAATAGTTAACACCGTTAGGGCTTAGGGATTATTTTTGCAAATTTGTTTACCTTTGAGGGACTAATTTGGGAATTTTTGATTTTGTCTTTTTGTGTTGACTGATGGTTGACTTGAGTTGACCATTGTTGACTTTTGATAGCATTCTTCCGGCTCTTGCATACTCAATTCCGTTCCCGTGTCCGTGTTTTTCTGGTTTTGACCGTTTTCTTGAGATTTTTGCAATATCCGTACCTACACAATCACAAAGACAAAACAAGCAATATACAAGCATTTAAAGCACAATTTTGTCTTTTTAAGGCCATTTTTGACATAAAACGGATATGTGTTTTCACACATATCACATTTCATCACCAATCACCGTTAACCACTGCTCCGACGAGGCTATAACCATTAACAATGACAATGCATTAACTCCTAATAAGCGGAAAAAAATAGGTCGTCCACTTGGATAAAAAAATAAACCAAAACCGTCATTTTTGCCAGGCAACAACCTCATGAACAAGTTATGTCACCTTATGCAATTGAAGTTTTAGTTCTTCTGGTTTAGATATAGTTACTTCTGTTACCACCTTTTGTAATGAACGTGATATAGGTTTGTGTTATCCGGGTCATTCAAGCAAAAGCAAGGTGATAGTACAAGTTCTCATTACTACACAAACTGGATTTTCTCACGGTAAAATCCATAAGAAAAAAATGTGTCAAGAGGACATTTTTCTCAAATTTCACACAGATTGTTTTTCGATTGTTTTTTTGTCAAAAGTTTCTGGCCAACAACTTTTTTGACGAAGTGAGGTTGGTTTGGAAGGAGTGAAAAGTAGGAGGGAACAAGTATTAGGGAAGTATTTGGTGAGCATGGCTTACAAACTCAAAAACTTCAAACACTATCAACTTTGCCATATGTCATCTGTAGTAACTTAGATGTCAAAAAGAGTTGACTATTTGCCAAAACCAAAACACATTTTCAAGTAAAACACAAGAAAAAAATATTGGTCAAATTGGTAATACTGGACGTGGTGACTATTGTGGGTCAGTTTCTGATCTAAGCTTGAATTGCTATTATAGTGATTGGTAATGTTGCTGCAGGTTGCGTGAATTTCTTATGTACCATGGGTGGAACGCAGTTTTTTGAGTCAGAAAGGGGTGGGTGTGGGAGGGAGAGGCGTGAAGGATAAACAACATGGCTCAGCTTCTAATACCGCAAAGGGTACAT
Organism: Tanacetum coccineum; assembly: GCA_026074375.1. NCBI lineage: Eukaryota > Viridiplantae > Streptophyta > Magnoliopsida > Asterales > Asteraceae > Tanacetum > Tanacetum coccineum. Next base: position 13,010 of record BQNB010116440.1, read on the forward strand.
GTGTGGTGTTCTCTACTGTAGACGAGCATGTTAACACGCCTTCTGTTAACTTGGAAAAACCATTGGAACCGAACACGGGATATCATATAAATGATACTGCAAATGTCGAAGGTCCAACCACATCAAATTCGAGTCCTATTACAAGTGCGTCGATTTTAGAATCAGATTATTTTGCAGCAAAATTGAAAGGTGATATGACTCAAAAATCAGTCAATTTTTATACATTGGCTGCATCGGTAGGAAACGGGGCTGATGCGGCTATTTCGTTGGAGTCTGTTCGAGCTACTAGTGAATGGATTGCTAATACATCTTATGGTTTCTTTTTGGGAAAACGGGAAGCTTACCCTGTTTTTGCTAACTATACCAGAAACACTTGGAGTAAATATGAACTAGTTAAATCAATGATGAACTCGTCTAACAGGTTATTTTTCTTTCAGTTTAGTTCTTAGTATGGATTGGATGCAATAATGGAGAATGGTCCTTGGTTTATTCATAGTAATCCATTTATTCTGAAAAAGTAGAATCCATATGTGAACTTACAAAAAGAAGATGTTGGTAATGTTCCTGTTTAGGTTAAATTGCATGGTGTTCCTATGACAGCATTTAGTGAGGATGGTTTGAGTATCATTGCAACTAAACTAGGTGCACCCTTGATGCTTAATTCTTATACATCTGACATGTGCATGCATTCATAGGGTAGGTCAAGTTATGTTAGAGTAATGATTGAGTTACGAGCTGATGAGGAATTGAAATATACTATCATGGAGGCTATGCCAAAACTTGCTGGTGAGGGCTTTAGTTTGTGTACTAGATGTGTTGCGTATGAATGGAAACCTCCTAGGTGTTCGAGTTGCAAGGTTTTTGGACACGTTCTGAATGAGTGTTCCAAGAAAAGAGTCTTGGATACGGTTATGAATAATCCTATACAAGCTACTAGACATGTTCCGATTGGTCCAGAGGTTAGTTTTAAACCAACTAAATAAATTTATAGACCTATTTCTAATAAGAATGAGGCGAGCACTAGTTGTACAAAGAAGCATGCTGAAGTGTTTAGAGAAAAGGTAAGTAATTCAAACCCCTTTGATGCTCTTTATTTTGTTAAAGACGATGATGATTTGGGTACGAATGACAGGGAGTTAAAGTCTTCTGGGAAGGGGTCCTCACATGTGGCGCATGGTAGTTCTAGTAATACTCCTATTATAGATAAGATCGATAAACTAGAACGCCAAATTCTTGATGGTAAACTTATCTTGTCGATGATGACGGGAACCTGCTTGTTCCTATGGGTATTGTGGATAGTGGAAGTGATGTTTGATGAAACCGAAAAATGGCTTCAACGAGTTTTAAAGATGGAAGTGACATAAGTTATGGTACTAACAGCCTGTTGGAACAATGGAAGGAAACACAACGGGATGATGACTATGACCCGTATGATGAAGATTTGTATGAAAGTCATGATATGTCTGATCACCTTCAGGCTATTTGTAAAAATTTAGATATTACGGTTCGTGGTCGAAAGAAATAGATTACTTTTGATGCTTGTTGAGTCAATTGTGTTGATCGTGTGGGTTACTCCTTTTAGAAGTAACCCACACGTATGACCCAAATGTTTTGGTTTATTGATCAAAGGAAAAGAATGAACGGTACAATGAAGCCTCTCCCCTTCACCTCCTTTTATAGAGATGAGGGGAAATTTGATTCCTAAACAACCAAAGAAACCGACTCTATGCTAGTCCTAAGGGAATTTGACTGCTTGCTTTGCAAGGCAAGCAAAAACACCCTTCTAGTTTCTATTTGGTTGTACATGAGCAAAAGAAACAACTAACCTCCTATAATAACTAATCTACGCTAATATAGATACTATATTACACCAAATTATAATCTAGTTATAGTAGTACCTCTTCTGGAGTAGCAGTGTTTGTTATGTTTGTTTTCTACCTATGTAACGAGATGAGGTATGAGATTCACACACATCCTTTGTACTGAATTGTTTTTTTAAGTAATACATTTATCGGAGAAACCTTCTATAAAAAAAGCACAATCAGTGGGGGAAATAGTTGTTAAACAGTAGGAAATATGTAGCTAGTCTGTTGGAAATTTTGGTCAACAAAATTAGCCGGGAAACAGTTGTTAAATTGTGGGAAATTTGCAACTGATTTTCCATGAAAAAATAAGTTAAGAATAGCTGTTTATTTGTGGTAACCTATGCGACGGATTTCCAAGGAATTTAATCAAAAAAAAAAACAAAATAAATAATTGGTGTATAAAACCGGTCACTAATCTGAGGAATCTCGCTAGATTTTCTTTTCGTGAGAAAAATCCCGTAGGACTATTAAGCCGTCTTGTCTAAGTAGGGTTCATGTTGTGCATGAAAGGTTGTTATGTGTTATTGGCGATTTCTGCCACCGTGATTCTGCCTTCTTCTGCCATGCTGACAACGCTTTCTAATAATGGTAAGTTTCTATTTTAGTTAATATGAGTGTTTAAAGATGTTAATTTTAGCATTGTTAAAGATGATGTTAATTTATAAATTTTCTTGTTTGCATTTGATCACATTCTTTCAATGCTAATTTGTATCATCAAGATTGAGTATAATCAAGATTTGTGAAGCATGTTCCATATTCATGTACTAATGAATTGCATGTATATTAGTTATTTAAAATGATTATCAGATTATGTATGTGTTAATTAATATGTAAGTTATTGGATAATGATTATTTGTTCTAATCAGTGTGATAGTTCAAATTTTCTATACAAGTTGTAAATAATTTGTAAATTATCTTGGTTTTTCCTAGATTTTCTTATGAAAATTGTCATATCAATACCAGCAGGACCATGAGGACAAATACTTGGTGGGGTCGTTGAGGGGTCACTGATCGCTTCAAGAGCAGTTTACATCATAGCAGCATCGTTTAACAACCCGTCCTGCCACAGGTTAACAATGGAAGATGAAAAAGAAGACGACCTACAAAATTTTTTTTTTGGGGGGGGGGGATATAATGAAGGCTTTATGGTAAAGGTGGAGACTAATTCTTGAAGAATAAGCGCATTACTCCACATACTGGTTCATAGGTGGCGGCGGGGTTTGTTTCGGAAAGTCAAGAGTTGCAAATCTCCAAAATCAGGTTGGCAAGATTATGGACAGAACTATGATGAACATTCTTCGTTGGCTGCATTGTTCCTATCAAAGTTATTACATGAGGTGTATGTGAATGGAAAGAGTCCCACAGTGAACTGACGAATAGAAATGAGATTTTTAATTATATTGGGGGTTACAAGAACATTATGAAGATGAAGTGGGCGATGATGGGAATGAATAATTCTATGGCCAACAGAGAGAAATAAAGCGTTTATCAAAAATGGTACTTAAATTACTTGCATTAAAATTTAAATGAGAAGAGGCACCTGTATCCATGTGCCAAGTCAGGTCTTACAGCGGCATAGTGCTAAACGCACTTGGTAAAGTAGTAGGTTGGGATGCATAAATAGTCAGAGCAGGACCAAGTATACCTTGACCGGGATGCGGCAATCTGTAATGCTTTTGTGGTGTAAACTGTTGAACAACATTAGTCTTGTAGGCCACATATTGGGCTAGGGTACAGGTGAACATATTAAAATACAATCGAAGATGATTTGAGATTATAGTAGTTAAGAGATATAAAGAGAACTTAGAGAGAGGGTCAACTTTTTAGAGAGAAACTAGGAGAGGATCAGTTTTTGCTCTGATTACCATAAATGATGGTGAAACTTTGTGTGTTCTCTATTTCATAAACATATCCAATATATATAGATGTACAATGAGATAAGGCCTATCAATACAATGAGATAAGACCTACGAGTGTACAACCCATCAATATTAAATGAGATTGATAATCAAATCACAATTACTAAAGATATGGTCAAACACACCGATATTCATTATGTCGATTGATATTTGCCAACTAATACATCATAATTACAATCCCTTCTTATAATATAATACGTAAATAATTAATGTAATTAAACTTCCAAATCCATGCATTTTCAAATTAATTCTTTGGGTTTTGGTCACCTTATAAATTTGATCAACATTTCATTTCACATTCACAATCTCTTCTTATACCATAATCATGAAAACACTCATTTTTATCTTTCTTTTGATCAATATTTCTTGTTCTTTTTCTATACCCAACTATATGCATAGTGGTTTTACTATTGATCTTATTAAAAAAGAGTCTCTACTATCCCCTTTTTACAACACCAAGTATGCCTCGTCGGACGGTCTAAAAATTGCTTTTCTGCGGTCTATGTCTAGGGCTTCTCATTTTTCAAAAAAGTTGGGGTTGATCGATGCAGATATTTCTAATAATTTTGGAGAATATCTAATGTCAATAGACATTGGACTCCGCCGGTAAAAGTTCTTAGAATTGTTGAAACCGCGTTTGACCTCACGTGGGCCCAGTGTGAGCCTTGTGAGAGTTGCTACGAGCAAGTGGGCCTGATCCTCGTACCCTCTAATTCATCCACTTATCAACCACTATCTTGTCAAACAAAAGGTTGTGATGCCTTACCCGTAAGTCAGCATTCGTGTGACTCAAATAATATATGTCGTTAAAAGATCGATTACGGGGATGGGTCTCATACAACGGGTGACCTTGTTGTCGATACCTTTTGGTTTGGACAAACGTCTTTTAAAAATGTTGTTTTCGGGTGTGGTCATGATAATAATGGTAAGTTTAACAAAGAATGCAGTGGGATTATTGGTCTTGGTGGTGGTCCTCTTTCTTTAGTTAAGCAACTAGAAAATGTTATCAAAGGAAAATTTTCGTATTGTTTGATTCCATATTTTAACGACGTCACGAATCAAATGAGCAAGATGAAGTTCGGAGATTATGCAAAAGTCACCAGGCCAAATGTCGTGTCAACTCCTCTTGTTAAGAAAGACCCCTCGACATACTACTACCTTACCTTAGAAAAAGCATTGGTAGGAAAAAACAATGTGTCATCAAACAAATCATTTTCGAAAAAAGATGTTCAAAAAGGAAACATTATCATAGACTCGGGCACAACACTAACATTTATTGATCAAGAGCTCTATGAAGAATTAACCTTGGGTCTAACCGAGGTCCTTGGTAGTCCAACCGCTCAGGACCCGATGATTTCTTCCAGTATTGCTACAAGGACTTGAACATGGACACTGTCCCCACAGTGACTTTCCGTTTCACCGATGCTGATGTTGAGTTGCCACCGGTGAACACCTTTCTGGAAGTGCAAAAGGGGATAAGTTGCTTGACGATTGTACCTTCGACTGATATCGCAATATTTGGGAATTTGTCGCAAAGAAATTTGTTAGTAGGGTATGATTTGGTAAATAATAAGGTTTCTTTTAAGCCTGCTGATTGCAACTACTAATTCTTACAATTATGGAGGCTAATTATGGAAGAGATTAACGAGCCCATTAATCTCTTATAATTTCCATTGACTAAGGTTTGAGTAAATCTATTTATATAGGGATCACAATTGCATGGAAAAACACACAGAAACATAAATACTTAGATCAGAATATTTACAAAAGGTGGTAATAGAAGTAACTATATCTAAACCAGAATAACTGAAACTTCAATTGCATAAAGTGATATAACTTGTTCATGAGGTTGTTGCATGGCGAAAACGCTGGTTTTGGTTTGTTTTTTATCCGAGTGGACGGCCTATTTTTTGTCGCTTATTAGGAGTTGATGCATTGTCATTGTTGGTGGTTATAGCCTCGCCGGAGCAGTGGTTAACGGTGATTGGTGGTGAAAGGGAAGACTAAGAGGTTGGTTTAGTAATATAACTTTAGCAAGGGACTAAATGTGCACTTTTAAGTTCATCACAAATACGATGAGTGCACTTTTGGAAGAATAGAGACGAAACTCACAATTTGGCAAACCATATAGAGGAATTGTGCTACTATTTGTTTTTGCATAAGCAACTGCACTAGAGACAATTGTTTTGTGACAGTACTTGGTATACTATTGTTGTTTTTGAAGTGCATGTTTTCTTTTTCAAAGTTGCAGTAGTAGTAGTATAATTAACTAATTTAGAGACTACAAAAGTAAAATTAAGTGCAAAACTCTAAGTATAAAGTAAAAAAATGTGAACTGCAATACATATATCATTAAAAACGTACGTTTTATTCATGGATATATAAAATCACATAATATCCTATCCATACTTTGTGCAATCAGCAGGCTTAAAAGAAACCTTATTATTTACCAAATCATACCCTACTAACAAATTTCTTTGCGACAAATTCCCAAATATTGCGATATCAGTCGAAGGTACAATCGTCAAGCAACTCATCCCCTTTTGCACTTCCAGAAAGGTGTTCACCGGTGGCAACTCAACATCAGCATCGGTGAAACGGAAAGTCACTGTGGGGACAGTGTCCATGTTCAAGTCCTTGTAGCAATACTCGAAGAAACCATCGGGGTCCACAGCAGTTGGACTACCAAGGACCTCGGTTAGATCCAAGGTTAATTCTTCATAGAGCTCTTGATCAATAAATGTTAGTGTTATGCCCGAGTCTATGATAATGTTTCCTTCTTGAACATCTTTTTTCGAAAATGAATTGTTGATGGACACCGCTTGTTTTGTCTATCCTACATGCTTTCTCTAACGTTTGTAGTAGAAATATCGTATGGGTCTTTCTTACAAGAGGAGTTGGACGACATTTGTTTGGCCCGGTAGTTACTATTTTGCATAATATCCGAACTGCATCTTGCTCGTTTGGTTCTCGTTAAAATATGGAATCAAACAATACGTAAATTTTCCTTCTATCACATAGTCTAGTTGCTTAATTAGAGAAAGAGGACCACCACCAAGACCAATAATCCCACTGCCTTCTTTGTTAAATTTGCCATTATTATCATGACCACACCCGAAAACAATACCTTCTTCAAAAGACGTTGGTCCAAACCAAAAGGTATCAACCGCAAGGTTACCCGCTGTATGAGACCCATCTCCGTAACCGATCTTGTAACGACATATATTATTTGAGTCACATGAATGCTGACTTGTGGGTAAGGCATCACAACCTTTTGTTTGACAAGATAGTGGTTGATAAGTGGATGAATTAGAGGGTACGAGGATCGGGCCCACTTGCTCGTAGCAACTCTCACAAGGCTCACACTGGGCCCACGTGAGGTCAGACCCGGTGTCAACAATTAGATATTCACCAAAATTATTGCAAATATCTGCATCGATCAACCCTGACTTTTTTGAAAAATGAGAAGCCCCAGACATAGACCCCAGAAAAGCACTTTTTAGACGGTCCGACGAGGCATACTTGGCGTTGTAAAAAGGGGATAGTAGAGACTCTCTTTCAATAAGATCAATAGTAAAACCCGCCCTTTTGGAAAGATGGGAAGCTCGATAAGTAGAACGTTGAAAAGCATTTTTAAGACGGTCGAATTGAGCATAGGACGGGTTGTAGAGAGGGGATTGTGGAGAGTCTCGATCAATAAGATCAAGGGAAAAACCACCATTGATGTGGTTAGGTTTAGTAAGAGAACTTGAGATGTTGATTAAAACAAAGATAAGAACAAGAGTTTTCATGATTACTATTAATAATATGATTATGTACAGTATGAAACATGAACGTAAATTTGATCCATATATTTATAGTGAATGGCTAGCCAGGATTAGTACTGAATTTATCAATTAGAGACATTAATATGCCATGCTATTCTGATATTAAAGTCCTTCTAAAAATATTTAACAGAATGTTGACTAATAAAGATGATAAAATTTCAAGTTTGCAAAAATAAAATTCATTAGCTGGAGCAGCCTATCCAAAATTTATGTTTTTGGCAACTATACATTTGGTGGACTTAAAATACCAATGATCATAACTATTTTTTTACTGTATAGTTTTTTTTTTACTCTATAGTTGATGTTGATAATGATATATTATATATACAGAGCCGGCTCTGGGGTTGGCCGAGCTAGTCGATGGCCTAAGGCATCATATAATATAGGGGCATCAAATTTATGGTGTTTAATTTATATTCCTTCCGTTAGGGGTGTTGATCAGTTCGGTTCTAGGATTGTTCGGTTAGTTCGGTTAAAAAATTTTTTTGGGTCAAACTGAAAACCGAATTTGAATTCGGTTCGGTTCTCGGTTTGACCCGCACAATCCGAATTTCACAATTTTTTTTTTAAATTAGTAATTACATAAGTATTTAGCAAAAAAATTTATTTTAAGCATAAAAAGTGTTTTTTTATATTAGGATAAAAGTTTATTTGTATATATAATATATATATATAATTTATATATTTATATTGAATTCGGTTTTCGGTTCGGTTTTTGGTTTTGATTGCTAAACCATATCCAAA
>BQNB010116442.1:0-21364 GCA_026074375.1 Tanacetum coccineum
TATATATATATATATATATATATATATATATATATATATAATATTTATATTGAATTCGGTTTTCGGTTCGGTTTTCAGTTTTGATTGCCAAACCATATCCAAACCGAGAACCGAATAAGTAGTTCGGTTCGGTTCGGTTTTGGCAAACTCGGTTCGGTTATTAGTTCAGTTTGGTTGTTTTCGGTCCGGTTCGGTTTTGGTTTTTGGTTTATTTGGATTTTTCGGTTTTTATGCTCACCCCTAGCCCAAGCTCATGTGACAGGGTTTGGTTATTCATGTTTTAACGTTTATATAATTTGTTAGTACAAAATATGTGACGTGGTATTGAGTGGGCTTAGATTGCTTGTTGGGTTGGGCTTCCAAGCTCTCTTGGGATAGATCTTGTACTAAACAAAGTAGTAGAGACGATTTCCTGCACAAGTGAAAGTAAACCGTTAGCCTTACCGTGGGGACGGACCCACGATTAGACTCCGGCGTGAGAGTAAGAAAACATGTTGTCAGAAGTATGTGTGTGTATTGGTAAGAGTGAGAAAATCGTACCATTTGGAGTGTCAGAGGATTCTTTTATAGGTGAGTCTAGTACTAGTGTTTCCTAGTATTTCGCCTGTTATGGTAGTGGCAGGAGTGGGGCCCTTATCGGGCAAGGGTCCGCAGTTATCGTGACTGCGGACGCTGATTACCTTCCGCGGGACGTCAGTTGACCCATAGATGGCCTGCGGAAGAGGCCTGTGACTAATCCGCGTCCGTCTTGTTTTTTCCGGGCCGTGGCCAGTGTGACCCTGGCTTAGTTCCGGCCCGTCATGCTGATTATTTATTTTAGTTGGGCCAGGCCTTAACATGATGGTACGGCCCAGGCCTAAAGGTCTGGTGTACCTATTATACGTCATCAAGTCTCCATAGTCTAGTATTTTTGCTGCGCGCGGTAAATATTACTAGTCTTTAGTCTTTTAGTGCCCCACCTCCTCCTTTCTTCCGTGACCGTTGGCTTATCCACGACTTTTCCTTTGCCAGTTAGGCAGGGTTTGGGTGACGTGTCCTTCCACTGACCTTTCGTTTTCTGACTCACATGACTCGTAGTCAGTTATCTTTCATCACTATTCCTTTACTTTCCATCCCACCCGTTGGTTTGTTTGGTGCGATACACGTGTCTTCATCTTATCACTTGTTGAATTTAATATACCAAGAGTATAAATACCCCCTTTATTTTTACTGTTCTTTTATTTTTCTTCTGCACCATCATCGCCATTGTTAAAAAAAATTCGAGCTTTTTATTCACTTTTCCATGCCCGTAACCGCTTGAAGATTCGTTAGATTACCAAGTTAGGCTTTAACTCTTCTTTGCGACAATGGGTACTATTGATGATATGAAATCCGCCTTAACCCAATCGGCTTTAGATGCTTTGTGTGAGAAGTTTCATATTCCTCATACTGTTCACCCTGAATTACCTGGCCGTAACAATAGGATCCGCAATAGTCCCACTGGCAAAATCGGTGTTTATACTAGATTTTTTGATTTTGCCAATTACCGGATTCCACTTTCTCAGTTTCTTGTAGATGTACTTGAGTATTTTCAAATCAATCTGTCATAGTTGTCTGTTATTGCGGTCGCTAAGGTTTCTCAATTCAAGATCCTATGCCGTGTTCATGGTTTTGTTCTGACTGTAGGGAATTTCCGTAGGTTTTATATTAATTCTAAAAATAAAGGTTGGATGTCCTTTAGCAAATGCTACGACACTGCCCCAGTTTGTTACACCAAACCTCTAGATTCTTTAAAACACAAGAATGATAATTTATTATGGGTTGACGCCTCCGTTTTCCCCCTTTCCATCCCGTGGCATATTAATAAAACGCTGAGAAAGGATCCCCATCCCACACCGACTAAGTTTGATGCGAACGTGTGCAATTACCTTGCCATTAATCTCGCTCCGTTCAAAAAGCTTCCGGGACCCTTCTTATGTTTTGTTGGCATAAGTCGGTATTATGAGTTGGATGTTAACTGTTATCCAACCTACTTGACTGATGATGATGAGGGTGGGTGTTCTTTGTTCGCGTCCTTTTATTTGCTCTCTTTTTACTGTATCTGACTGTTTTCATTTTATGCAAAGATAGATTTGTTTGCCTTCATTAATCATGCGGATCCCACTAAGGTGCGGATAGGGGAAAGAGAAGTTAAGGAGGGGGAGGTTCCGTTGCTTGAGTTGACCAGGGGTCGTGTTGTTCCGCTTGCTGGTGTCAACGAACAAGGAAACCAGAATGATGATGTTCAAGATGATGGCGTTCATGTTGTGAATGAGGAGGGTGCTGCTGATGCTTAAGAAAATTATGTTGATACTGGCATTGTTCATATAGAGCATGAGGTTCCAGCTACTATTGCTGAGAAAGCTAAAGTGTCCCGGAAGAAGAGGAAAGCTACTAGAGGTGCTAGTGGTTCCAGCCTACCTCCCAAAAAGTTAAGGGACAACCATGGCACTTTTTGGGCTGGTGCTAGTACTGGCGAGAAGTCCGTTACTACGCTTCAGAGCTTGCTGGAACGCAACACTTTGCCTGTTGAAGTTGGTGTTATGGCGGTGGCTACATTGCCGTTTATTACTTCTTCTGTGTGCCTTACGCCGGAGCGTGAGAGGGTTAGCCGCACTGATTCTGTTACTGGGCCCCATCTGCGTACTCAGCACCTAACGGAGAGGTTTGCAGTTCTTTCAGACTCCCCTTGTCATTCTAGTTCAAATGCCTCGGGTGCTGAAGTTTCTTCCGTTGTCAGGTCTCTTGTTCTGGATCCTCTTATAATGACCACGGCTGTTGCTACTATGGCCGTTGTTGCTGCTTCTTCTGTTCCGGTGCTTAGGGCAGTCGATGAGCCGGTTCATGCGAGTATTTTTGGGGATTCCACATCCGCTGGTACGGTAGGACCAGATATTGCAGGCCCTTCTCAACCTGCTGGTATAGAGCTTTCTGCTGACACCTTTTATGTATCTCAGGATATGGACTCTGAAACGCTGCGTCAGGTATATGTTCCAAAATGGAACGTGGTTAATGAGTCTGCTCTCGATGATCCTGATGTGTGCCATAGCTTGGTTGATCAGCTTGCTCCTCCTGTGCTTTTTTTCTCAGCTTTGTGGTATGGATTATGACCAATTATTTGCTGAGTTTAATGTTAAGGCAGCACGCCAGACATGTCTTGGCACTGAGGTTAGGATGCCGACTGAGCATATCCTTAGGGAGAAAAAAACGCTTAAGGGTAGATTTAGTAGGCAGGCTGATTTGTTGAAGGAGAGGGATGTTAAAATCGCGAGTCTAAAAGCTCAACTATCTTTGAAGGAGGCTAAAGCTACGGAGGCAATTCGTCTCCGCGGCCAAGTTTCTGTTGCTGAGGCTATGGAGGCCGCTCGAGTTGCTGAGATGAATAGTTTGAAAGAGCAGACCACGGCTTTAAAGGGACAGGTCGCGGCTCTTGAGTCCGCGACCGTTATTAAAGATACTGAGCTTACGTCTTCTAATGCTCAAATTGCTAAACTGACTCAAGATGTGTCAAACTTTCAGCTGTCCTGTGATGAGTTGAGTGTCAAGGCTGCCTCTCTTGAATCTGAAAAGATAAACTTATTGATCAAGTGTTTGTGCTGGAGACCACATGTTCTGGGCTCCGTGATGAAGTGTTAGGCTATAAACTATTTAAGGAGCAGATTGAAGCAGTGCATGATGAACAAGTTAAGGTCCTCAGTGATAAGGTGGCAGGGTTAGATGCCGAGCTTGTAAATGGCTCTTCACCTAGATGAGGAATTTTATCCCCATTTTTTGACTACCATAGCTGGGAGAAGGTGGATCCTTGGCCGCGGCCTTAGACTTGTGGTTATGAAATGCCTTCAATCTCCAGAGTATCTTGCTGCTTTGGGAGGAGCTATCGGCCGTGCCATTGACAAGGGTATGCAAGATGGGCTTGCGGTAGGTATTGATCATGGGAAGGCCGAGAGAAGTCTTATTGACGTTGCTGCTTAAAACCTTCTGTGGAAGCCAATTATATCTTCGCTGTGAACGCCCTCCGTACCACGGATTTCCCTCTTCTTACTCAACTGGAGTCCCAAAAATATGCAAGTATTGCTAATATTACGGGTCTTCTTCATTTGGAAGGTCATGCGGCTGAGACTCTAGATGCTAACCAATTGCAGCCCTTTCCTGAGTAACTTATGCTTCCTATTCATCGTCTGAAGGACTAAGTGGTTATTGAAGAGACTTCTTTGTCTTTTTCTCTAGACGTGGTTCATGCCCATGTTCAGAGTATTCGGGGAGATGCTGCGTCCCACCGCCTATCCCTTTCTAATGCTATGGTTCCTTTGATTAAGCCGTTATCTGCTGAAAACTTAGTTGGCGAGGCCAATACGTCAGGTGCAGCGGCAGCTGTTGCCGCTACTACTGCCTTGTCAACTACTTTTATTCACGCCAACTCCGTTCCGCCCGTACCAGCATCAGATTATGAAGTGGCGGATGCGGAGCCTCAGGTCGAAGCCTCTTCTTCCCCCAAGATCATGTTTGAGCAAGAGACTTTGGAGACCTCACCGGAGGACCCTACAACCTAGTTGGGCCTGCTACTTACTGTGGTGCTTTTGGTTTGTAGAAATATCTTCTTATCATATGTTCTTGTTTCTACCGCCGCCGTATGTGGCCCTTTTGTTGCGGTTGTTTGTACTTAAACAATTTTATTATACTTTTGTATGACCGTTGTATAATACTTAACAGTTTGTATCTTATTAGTATTTTTGTGTTGCTATCTTTTAATATCATGGTTATATGTTTGCAGTGATAGTCTTAATTGAATATTTGTGGGTTATTCTCCCGATACTGGGCTTGCAAACCTCTTATGTACATGAGTTAATTGTTAGGCTGCTCATCATTGTATTATGCGGGATAATAACTTGTATTCATAGGGTTGTCCCCCATTGTTTGCGCGTCTTACCAATTACGTAATATGTAAATAACTTTGCAAAGTAAAAAATAAAGTTTTAAATAAGTTTGTGAAGGTATCTAGGCTTCACATTTCATTCATTAAAATCATTAAAGACATTACATAAAGGAGAAGAATTTCAAATACTGCCACTCCGCTGCAAGACTTGCGTGGGTAGGGTGCTTACATTTCATGAACATAACATTTTTGGAGGTTGCAGACGTTCCAAGTTCGTGGCAGGAGCTTTCCATTTCAGTCCCTGAGCTTGTATGCTCCTCTGCCTAATGCTTCCGTCACTTGATACGGTCCTTCCTAATTAGGGCCAAGCTTTCCACCATCTTCTGCGTGGCTGGCATCATTTTTCCGGTACACAAGGTCTTTTGGATTGAAGCGTGTACTGTGGACTTTAGAGTTGTAGTATTTTTCCATCTTTTCCTTGCTTCTTGCTTCACAGATTGCTGCTTGCTCCATTTTTTCCTCTAAGAGATCCAAGTTGAGTTCCAGAGCTTCATCATTTTGTACCATGTTTGTCTCTACGGTCCAGAGGGTGGGCATGCCTATTTCCGCTGGAATTATAGCTTTCGTTCCGTAGGTCATAGAGAACGGGGTGTCCCTATTACTTGATTAGATCATGGTACGGTGTGCCCATAGGACGTGCAAAATTTCCTCAATCTAATCTCTGCTTCCTTTATCCAACTGTGCCTTTACCCATTCTCCCAAACCGTTGGCTTGTTGATGCTTGACGGAGGTAAAGTGCTGGCGAATATCTGGTTTTTCACACCAATCCTTGAATGGGTCATCTCTAAACTGTTTTCCGTTGTCAGACACTATTTTCCCTGGTAAGCCAAATTTGAAAACTATGTTATCCCATACAAATTTTTTGATTTGGTTACCTGTGATTGTTGCGACAGGTTTTGCCTCAATCACTTTGTGAAGTAGTCAATTGCCACTATTAGGAATTTAACCTTGCTGGGACCTTCTGGGAACGGTCTGGCTATGTCAATTCTCCATTTGTAAAACCGTCATGGAGATGTGATTGGGGTTAGCTTCTGTTGCAGGTTCCTTGGCACGGGGCGGTGAACTTGACAATCTTGGCATTCCCGTATCACTTTCCTTGCATCTTTATGCATGGTTGGTTAGTAGTATCCTGCTCTTATAGCTTTGGCTACTACGGGCCTTGGTCCGACGTGCATGCTGCAGGATCCTTCGTAGATTTCTCTTATCACATAGCATGCTTGCAATGGTTTGACACACCATAGCCATGGTTCGAGAAAGGACTTTGAACTCCATCAATCACAGTGTATCGTCTTGATTTGAGTCGGGCTGCTCTTGCCTTTTTCCTTTTCGCAGGGAGTGTTTCTTCCTTGAGGTATTCATAGATTGGGGTCATCCAAGTATTTCCTTCCTCTTCCACAATTGCTAACACTTCTGCTTCGTTTATGGATTTTTCGTTGAGCTCTTCCACTAGGACCTGTTTGGTTAGGTGAGCGAAGCTGGTAGATGCAATTTTGCTTAGAGCGTCAACCTTTTTGTTTTCACTTCAGGGTACTTGCTTGATTGAGAATTTCTTGAAACTGCTGGCGAGTGTTTTTACTTTTTCTAGGTATTGTATCATTCCCGATTCCTTGGCTATGTAAGACCCATTTACCTGATTAGCCACTAAACGAGAATCCACATTTGTTTGAAGGTTTTTTACACCAATTTGCTATGCGATTCTTAGACCGGCTATCAAAGCTTCATATTCATCTTCGTTGTTGGTCGTATCAAACCTGAATCTCAGAGCATAGGTGAATTATGTTCCTTCTGGATTTGTAAGTATCAGGCCAGCTCCAGAACTATCTATGCAGGATGATCTGTCCGTGAACATTCTCCATGGGTCCAGAAGCTCCTCCTCTACTTCTATAAGTGCGGCTCGGGGATCATCTTTTGGCCGTTCCACTATGAAGTCCGCCAGGATTTGTCCTTTGACTGATATTCTTGGCCTGTATTGTATGTCATATTCACCCAGCTCAGCACTCTACTTCTAAAGTCTTTCTGCGATTTCTGGTTTTGACAGCACCTGCTTGATTGGCTGGTTCGTGATGACAATGATTGGATGTGCCTAGAAGTATCTTTTTAGCCGTTTGCTTGCATGCACTAAAGCTAGTACCAATTTTTCCATTGGTGTGTAATTTATTTATGGACCTTACAGGGCGCGGCTAGCAAAGTAGACTAGCATTTGCTTTGCCTCCCTTTCGGTTATTAACATTACGCTCACGGCTTCTTGCGCGTCCGCAAGGTACACAATCAGTTCCTTTTTTTCCACAGGTGCGGTTAGTGTTGACAGCTCTGCTATTAGCTTTTACATTTGTTTGAATGCAGCTTCAGCTCCCGCAATCCATTGGAAATCACTTTTTGATGACGTACCCTCCCCTTTGGCTCAGAGGTCTCCCCTTCGAAGCCCAAATGGGATCTTCTCCCAAATATACTACATAACCTTCGAATAGTTTCGAGTGGCGTAGAATCATCTTCGGGATGATTACCAGTATGGGAATCTGCCACGCAAAACCCTACACCCTTCGCGGTGGGCCTTCGACGAAACTAGGGCAGAGGTCAAATAGTCAAACCCACGTTCTCCATCTCTATTGGGATCTTCCCGCAAAAATAGAGATCGTGGTACACAATTCCAGAATCACCCCTTAAATCGTGGGACACCCCCCACGATCACCAACTTTGGTGCTAAGCCTCGTCCCATCTCATTTCTGCAACTATAAATAGATGGTAAAGGCTCCAGGTATGGCTAAGACTCTTACACACAATTACTTACACTTCATACTTTCTCAATACAAAAAGCACATACTTACTCTCACGCCGGAGGTGATTCGCAGGGACACCCCCTGCGCCTCACTTAACGTAGTGTTTCCATTTATGTTGACACAATTTATTCAAGGCTTGGCAACTCAATATCCATAAGAAGAACTCTTCGATCTCATCGAAGCATGATCGTACCCATATTTGCACAATCAGTGGCGCCATCTGTGGGACCGTAACAATTAGTCCTATTCAAACCGAGCCTAGTAACCATCAAAACAACCTATCTACTTTTCCAGCATGACAAACAAAAGATAAATAACACCACCGCCTAGTTTTTTGACAGTGCCTACAACCATCACCATGTTTTCCGCCACTACTCCTGAAAACACGCCTCTAGCCTATCGTGCGTCTACCCCAACTAATCCCAATCATGTGATTAACCCAGCTTTTGTGGAGGCCAACTATGAAACCTTGGAGTCCCTACTAAGGGACCGACGAAGGCAGATGCATAACAACGATCTCTAAACTAAGTTGGAGTATTCCAGCGAAGACTACGATGAAGAAAGAGAAATGAAACCAAGACCGGAACCTGTCAGAGCTGCCACTCCACCAATTCGAGCAGCGTCTCCCAGGGTTTGTAGAAGAAGGTAAAGAGTAGTAGGGTTTGAGGAAACTCAAAACAGAGGGGAAATCAGGGTCGAAAGGAATAGCGAAGGTGGAAGGCCTTCAAAAGAAGCATCAAGAGGGAATGGGAGTCAAAATGTAAACCTTCATCCACTCTTAGCAGCCCACATAGGGAGAAGCGAGAATGGGAGACCTTTGTAGTCTTCCCTGACTTCCGTTTACGGAGGCCAGGTACTTCCAAATAACGTAGGAGGGAATCTTCCTCCTAACGGTACATTCTTATCACATAATGCTCAACCTTTCATACCCGCCAACTTGAATGTACCAAATGGACTTATGCCTATGCATGTATACCTCTACCAACAACCTGCGAGTTTTGTCAATGGACAACCCATGGGTTTCCCTCAGCAAACTCTGACAGAAAACCCCCTACAGGCGAAAGCTTCGCCAACCTCCCACAAGGAGGGCACGTACCATTGACCTTCACAAACGGTAGCATACTTCCTCAAAATGGCTTTACGCATCCTGCGAATATCCCTCCGAATAGCTATCCTTTTTATACAAAACCTATGTATACGTTCCCAAACATGGCTGCGTATGCCAACCTAAACTCAACAAGCCTTTTCCCAAACCTTTTAGGCTCAGTAACACCCTTTGTCCGCTGGATAGAGGATTACCCTCTCCCAGATGAACTGAAAATGCCTTCCCATATTGGTTCCTATGATGGGAAAGGGGATCCCGACAACTTCCTGCACCTCTTTGAAGGGGCCATAAGGATGCAGAAATGGTTAATGCCAGTAGCTTGTCATATGTTCACATATACCCTCAAAGACTCTGCCAGAATATGGTGGAATAGTCAGAAGGCAGGTAGCATCCTTGATTATGAAGATCTCAAAGCAAAGTTCTGATCGCACTTTAGCCAACAGAAGAAGTTCACAGAGATACATCTAGCTGTACATAACATCAAACAAAGGGAAAATGAAAGCACCCAAGCCTTCATTACCAGATACACATTCGATACCTTGCAGATTTTGGGCTTGCACAAAGACCAACGAATTTCCGGTTTTATTCATGGTTTAAGGACAAGAAGTTTGGTCGAACACCTCTCTATAGATCTCTCACCCACTTACAAGGGCCTAATGGAAAAAAGATACACCTGGGTCGAAGCAAGAGAGGTGGCCACTAATGGAATCTCAAGTGATCGAAGAGACAGTTTCGAAAGACCAAAGAAATCCTCCAGGGACAACAATAGAGGATAGAAAAACAAAGACATGTTCTCCCCATATTGAGGGACAAACCACGACTTGCTCTCCAATCTGTTCAAAAGCCCAAGAGAAATTCTTGCTACATAAAGAGCCGCAAAAAGCTTCGAACCACCTCCCAAGATGTTCGGAAGCAAACGATAATGAGATACCTCCACGTACTGTCATTTTCATGAAGATTACTGACACGATACCAATGATTGCCGACACCTCAAAGTCTAGATCCAATAAGCCATAAATTCAGGGCAACTTTCGCATCTGGTGAAAGGCATAAAGAAAGAGAAGGAAAAGTCCACTGATACCCCCCAAGGGGTAGGCAAGAAAGACAAAAGTACTGTGCCAGTAGAAGCACCTATACTCATGATAAGCAGAGAAGACTATGCAGCAAAGAATACCATATCAGAAAGCATGGCTTACAAAGAAGAGATTATGTTTCCACCAGTAACGAGAGTGAGCAACGGACCAGTTATCATCGAAGCTGCGGTATTCGGATGAAAAGTAGGACGCGTGTACATGGACAGCGGAAGCACATGCGAGGTTATCTACGAACATTGCTTTGAGAAACTAAACTCTACGATCAAAGCCACCAGAGTAAATACAAAACCCCCTTGTAGGGTTTTCAGGAAAGCGGTCCGTTGGAGAAGTTTCGTTAAAAATCACAATAGGGGAACATCCCCATCCAAGAACAGAAACTCTTAACTTCGCCATCGTAAAATCCGATTCTCCACATAATATGCTATTTGGAAGAACAGCCATGCAGAAAATGGGGATCGTGGTCTCAATAATTCACGAGGCCATAAAGTTTCACACCAAAAAAGGAGTCGAAACCGTACTCTCGGTTGGCGAAGCTGGGGAAGAAACGAAGAAGGCCAGAAGAACCCTTACCATCAGCAAAGAAAGGATCCCCAGTTATGATGACACTGAAGAAAAAATCTTTGTGAACGATAAGTATCTGAAACAGATGGTAACCATCGGGAAGTAGTTACCAGAGCATTTCAAGAAACAGTTACGAAATTTGCTAAGAGCCAATGCGGACATCTTCGCATGGACACATGCAGACATGACAGGAATTCTGAGAACCATCATGGTCAACGGAAATCCATTCAACACCGAGCACAAACTGAATGAGTACAACCATATTAAGCCAATAAAATAGAACAAACAAAGTCTAGGCCCCGATCGTAACACATCAGCTTACAAAGAAGCAGAAGAGGTTACAAAAGTAGGAATACTTCAAAAAGTCAAGCATCAAACATGGGTAGCCAATCCTGTCATGGTGAAAAAGAATGATGGGGGATGGAGGATGTGTGTCAATTTTACAGACATAAACAAAGCATGTCCCAAAGATTGTTACCCACTACCAGAGATCGATTGGAAAATAGAATCCCTTACAGGATTCCATTTGAAATGTTTCTTGGACGCTTACAAAGGCTACCACCAAATCCAAATGGTGGAAGGAGATGAAGACAAAACAACCTTCTTTGTAGGGGAAGGAGTCTTTTGCTACAGGAAAATGCCATTTGGCCTTAAAAACGAAAGGGCAACGTATCAAAGGCTGGTGGATAAAGTCTTCAGCAAACAAATCGGAAGAAACCTCGAAGCTTATGTCGATGACTTGGTCATCAAGAGCACCTCCGAAGAAGGAATATTAAGTGACATACAAGAAACCTTCGAAAGGTTTTGGTCAATCAATATGAAGCTGAATCTGAAGAAGTGCTCATTTGGTGTGGAGGAAGGCCTATTTTTAGGACACCTTATCACCAAGCAGGGCATAAAATTCAACCCTACGAAAATCAAAGAATTCACCGTGTTGGAACAAACCCGATCATTAAAAGATATACAGAGCCTCAACGGAAAGCTAGCAGCCCTTAGCCATTTCTTATCGAAGGGGGCAGAAAGATCCCTCCCTTTCTTCAAGGTACTAAAAAGATGTAAAGGCAAAAAGACAATACACTGGACAGACGAAGCCGATAAAGCATTCAAGGAAATAAAAAAGTTCGTCCAAGATTTGCCAACGCTAACAGCACCAAGGGCAGGGGAAACATTAACAATGTACCTCAATGCATCAAAAGAAAGCATAAATGTCATGCTTTTTGCAAAAAGAAGTGAAGGGAAGATCCTCATCTATTTCGTAAGTAGGGTGTTACAAGGGGCCGAACTCAACTACCCTGCACTAGAAAAGCTTATATTGGCATTGGTGCATGCACCAAGAAGGCTTCGAAGATACTTTCAAGCTTACATGATAATGGTTCCCACAGGTACACCAATCAAACAAGCACTAACAGGACCTAAGAAAACAGGAAGAGTAGCCAAGTGGGCAATCAAATTAGGCGAACACGATATCATTTTCCTGAAAAGAGATGAAAGAGAAATGCCAGCTGATTTCCTGCTCGAGATACCCTTCGATGACAGTGAAAAGAAAGTAAAAGAAAAGGAAGTGTCAAATCCAAGCAACGAATGGAAGCTTTACACTGACAGAGCCTCTAGTCTCGCTGGTACAGGAGCGGGACTAATGCTGATAGATCCCGCAGGTAAAGAATACACTTATGCCCTATGCTTTGAGTTTGAAACAACTAACAACGACGCAGAGTACGAGGCACTCCTAGCATGACTTCGTATAGCCCAGGAAATGGAAATCATGAAAGTAGCGATATTCCTAGACTCGCAACTAGTGGTAAACCAAATAAAGGGAACTTACACAGCAAAATAGTTGTCAATCAAAAGCTACTAGCAGAAGGTAAAAACTACACTAAAGGGATTCGAAGGGTACACAGTTGAGCAGGTACGAAGAAACCAGAACAAGAAAGCCAACGCGTTAAGCAAGCTAGCCTCAATGACATTTGAACATCTCACAAAAGAGGTGTTAGTCAAAGTCCTAGCTAAAAGATCAATATAAGAAAAAGAAGTTCTGAAAGTAGAAATCAAAGAGAAAAGAAGTTGGATGAGGCCCATCCAAGAATATTTGTTAAGCGGTCTACTACCAAAGGATACGAAGGAGGCTAGGAAAATCAGGATTCAAGTACCATAGTACAAGCTAATCCGAGGTAATCTGTACAAAAGATCCTTCTTCACACCATGGCTTCACTGCATAGCCCCACTACAGACCGACAAGATCATAAAAGAAATACACAAAGGGTCTTGCGGGTTCAATGCGGAACCTCATTCAATGGTATTCAGAATCACAAAGCAGGGTTACTATTGGCCATTGATACACAGGGAAGCTGCAAAATCAATTCAAGACTGCGATAAATGCAAGGAACAATTCACAATAAGGAAAGCAGGGGCGGATGGAGCCATCACAGTCAGAAGTACATGGCCTTTCAGTCATTGGGGATTCATATCCTAGGACCACTACCAATGGCCCCTAGAGGTCTACAGTTTTGAGCAATCGCAGTCGAACACTCTACAGAATGGGTGGAAGCCAAACCCATAACTGTCAAAAATGCAAGACAGGTGGAAAAGTTTGTATGGGAATATGTAGTGTGCAGATTTGGAGTACCCCGGATGATCAGCTCGAAAGAAGAAAAACACTTCAAAAGGGGGATATTCGCAGACTTCTGTAAAGGATTTAAAATCATACAGACCTTCTCCCCCATTACGAAGCACATGGAAATAATGCACTATATAGAGAAACAACTAGTTCGAAGCCAACAAAGTTGGGTAGATAACCTAGCCAAAGAATTGTGGATACATAGAACTCTTTCAAGGAACAACCAAGAAAAGACACTGTTTAGCTTAACCTACAGTTCCAAAGCCGTAGTCCCCATAGTCGAAGCCACCGATGACAGGGGAAGAACACAAGAAACAACCAAGAAAGGCAAGGAAATAGCTTCGATTAAAAAAGCTCACTATAGAAACAAGTTACGAAAATACCACAATACAAGGAACAATTATTCCAATTACATTGTGGGAGACTTCGTCTTGTTTCCAACAAGCTCACAGGAGCAGCAAGGTCCACACATGATAAGCAAAGTCCACAAAGATGGGTTTTATACACTTGTCAACATAGCTGACCACTCGCTAATTCAAAAAGCAAAAGGAACAAGTCTCCGTAAGTTTTACATGTAAAACTTACATCATTTCCTGCTTTTTATTTTATTTCAATTATCAAAAATAGTGTAGCAAACTAAGTGTTCATACCAGTGATGATGTAAATCTTTCTACACTATTAATGAAGAAGTTTCATTTCGAAATACTCATGACATGATTAAAGTTTAACGTTGAAGGGATGTAGTAAGGCCACACATGAGCACTATAAAATCAAACATCTATAAAATTTACGTTAACTTCCTTATTGCTTCTTTTAGCCTTGAGGACATAATGAAGTGGTTTGAAACCCTTCATCGGCAGTAAGCCAAAAACATTTAAGGCCACACTTAAGCCTAATACTACTAAGTTCAATGATGGAAGAGATGTAGTATGGGCCATAAATGAGCCCTATAAAAACTTAAACATCCAAAAAATCCACGTTAACTTCTCTCATTGCTCCTTTTAGCCTTGGGGGCATACTGAAGTAGATAAAACTCCTTCGTATGAGTACTGATGTCTAGTTAAATATTTAAAGGCCACACATGAGCCTTCGCTTGATACATCGAACAAAGGAGTCAGACGTACAATCCTCCCAAGCCAAACATGAGGCAAACAAATTAGGTTCCTAAGGGAAACCTAGCTATGAAAGTGGCACAATACGTTTGTCCACAACTTAAGGCAACATGAGCCTTTTAAAAAATAGAGAGAGAGAAAAAAACAAAGCATTCAACAGACACAACATAAGGAAAATTTGGGATTGCATCCCTATACCAAACCCCCATAAGGAGGTAAATGTTTGAAGATAACCATGCAGGCTGCCATAAATTGTTCAAGATAATGGCCAACATGAACCATTGTACAGGGTAGAAATTATCTTAATGGCCGAAGCCAGGATCACAGTAAAATTGTTTAAAGGGTACACACCACCCTTAGGGCCAGATTAACGTCAACATGATAACCTTCATTCATTTGTAGATGGAGAAGGCTTCACAATATCAGCGGGAGGAGACATGGGCTTCAAAGAAGGAGCATAAGATGGAGTAGCTAGCTGGGAAGTAGGCACAGGTATCTGGGTCCTCAAAGGAACATGATTCTATAGAGTGGGGGGCTTATTCGACATCAAAGCTCCCGCAGAAGCAGAAGCATCAGATACATACTCATTCAACCAGGAAAATGTGGCAGTGGCAAGGTCATTAATGGCTTGAGTGTGCTCATTCTCATACGAAGGACGATACCTCTTAACCTTTGACAAATCAAAGGGCTCCTTCATTCTTGCAACATGTTCATAGGCCCTGCACCTGCCGAAGGTAATAGCTGATGATACAAGCTTCCTAACAAGCCTACCTAATTCATCACTGTGAAGAAGCTCCATGCAAGCATAAGGTACAACCTTAGAAACCAATTCTCTCCTATCATGCTTGACCTCATCTATTTCCTGGTGAAGCGAAGCCTTAGTAGCCTCAAGATTAGCCTTCTCGGCTTCCAAAGAAACGACCTTTGACTCCAAAGCCGAAAGGCTCACCTGATAACCCGACCACTTCTAACTCTTGAGCATCAACCTGTCAAGGTTTCCTTTGTTCTCTTTTGCCTCAGCAGCTAGTAAAGACATCTTCTCTCGAAGAAGCAAGACAACAGGGTTCTTATCAAAATCAGTCATGACAGCTTCACACTTGGCCCGAAGCCCCTCACACTCCTCCTCGCGGGCTAACTCCCTAGCTTGCATGACATCTGCCTCACCCCTCAGCTTCTCAATAACCTCCAAAAGCTCACAGGACCTCATATTTACTGCATTATCCACAATAGCTTGCCTAGCATAGCAATGATCGTAAAGATCAAGCAGGTCCACATCAAGATGGTTAACCAAAAAACCCTTCTAAGCAGGAGGAGTTATGGTAGAGATCTTGAGATGGCAGGCAGTGGCATCTTTTAACTCCAAACAATCTTCGAGACCTAAGAAAAAAGATGCAAGTCAAAAAGGATAAATAAGTATACATATATTACTAAAGAAATAAGGAAGAAATGCAACTTACCCTCATCATCATCAGAAATGGATAGCACAGGAGTATCATCCTTCATTGCAGAAGCCTTGGCGCGAACAGTGCGTGAGATTGATGAACCAGAAGCCAGTTTCCTCCTCGAAGAACCTCCCCTTGTTTTGCACTTCCTCTCCCTAATACGGACTGTAACACTCCCAACGTGAACAACAAAAGTATCTCCTTTGGGACTCCCCAATGAATTTGCTGTAGTCCCCACGCGCTTATTCACAGGCTTAGTCGTAGGCTCTGTTGCAGGCTCAACCGCAGGCTCTTCTTTAGTCTTGACAGGCTTCATATTAATAGACACAGAAGGGGAGCCAGTATTAAAACCTAGAGAAAAATCCTTAGGAAGGAAAGTGAGATCCTCGTCTTCCTCGGTGTAGATAAAGTTTCTGAAAGACATCTCTGTAAAATGAAAGAATAAATCATATATCAATGAAAAGGGCAAATGAAAAGGAAAACAAGAAAGGTAAATACCCTTGCCGCCCACAAAGATTGCAGGTCGCTGTTGGCCATTTTCCCATGAAGATTGGAGGCCAGCTAGGATGAGAATGGGATCATCGAAAGCACGGGCACTAACAGGGTAACGAACAAGATGTTGAAACTATAGGTTTTGCTCAATACCAGAAGGGAGTTTGTCTTTGAAAGATTTGACGTAAAGCATATTCTCCTTAAGAAAAAGCTGAGGAAATTTGGAAGAAACGATGGTATCTTGAATAAAAAGAAACGCTGGTACCAACCTTCGATACGAGTAATAACTTTAGCTAGGAGACTCAGGATATGCTTTTCGGATCTTTTTTGAAAAGTTAAACAACTACCAGCTTTTCAAAGATTGAAGAAACCATAAAATAATTCAACAGAAGGCTTACAATCATACGTCTTACACATGACAATGAAGGTCATTAATTTGGAACAACCAAAAGGGTTAAGCCTAGAGATGTGAACTTTGAAGTACTGAAGCACCTCCCAAAAGAAATCATTAAGTGGCAATCTAAGATTAGCAAGAGAAAAGCAATGAGTGTACAAACCAATGTACCCAGGAGGAGCATCAAGAATGATCTGAGTAGACATGGGAAGGATCACAAGGTACTATGAAGAAATGGGATAGAAAGAAAGAAACTCGTCTAACTCTTTGCGCGACAACTCGCATCATTGAATAGCTAATGTATTTTTCGCAGACATACCTGATAATAATTTTTGATCTTACCTTTGTAAGTACAGAGAAATATTCTTGAAAGAGAGAAGATGAGTGATTGAAGTGGTTAAAAAATAAGGGTTTTGTGATGATGTTTATATAGGCGAAGCTAGAGGGACGTATCACCGTTCACGTGGCAAAGATCAAGATTAATCGGATTTCAAATTGAATTTTAAAGTGGGATAGGATGTTCGCGATAACCAAGGCATACTTTTGGGTTATCTGCATTAAAACCCCAACTAACCCAGCAATAAGTTGGTTAAGTACTTAATGCGTATAGTAGTAGCCTGCGACATGGTCTTTGATTTTTGATGAAGATTGATAGTCGAAAGCAATGCACTTATAGATGCATACATTACATTCGACTGGGGGGCTTGATGACGTACCCTCCTCTTCGGCTCGGAGGTCTCCCCTTCGAAGCCCAAATGGGATCTTCTCCCAAATACACTACATAACCTTCGAATAGTTTTGAGTGGCATAAAATCATCTTTGAGATGATTATTAGTATGGGAATCCGCCACGCGAAGCCCTACACCCTTCATGGTAGGCCTTTGACGAAACTAGGGCAGAGGTCAGATAGTCAAACCCACGTTCTCCATCTCTATTGGGATCTTCCCGCCAAAATAGAGATCGTGGTACACAATCCCAGAATTACCCCTTAAATCATGGGACACCCCCTATGATCACCAGATTTGGTGCTAAGCCTCGTCCCCTCTCATTTCTACAACTATAAATAGATGGCAAAGGCTCCAGGTATCGCTAAGACTCTTACACACAGTTACTTACACTTTCATACTTTCTCAATACTAAAAGCACATACTTACTCTCACGCCAGAGGTGATTCGCAGGGATACCCCCTCCACCTCACTTAACGTAGTGTTTCCATTTGTATTGACATAGGTTATTCAAGGCTTGGTAACTCAACATCCACAAGAAGAACTCTTTGATCTCATCGAAGCCTGATCGTACCCATATTTGCACAATCACTTTTCTTCATGCACTTCTTCAAAGTTATGAAAAATAGCAGTGATTTTTCTGCTGATTTGGACAGGAATCTATTTAGGCTTGCTAACTTTCCATTAACCTTTTATACGTCTTTCAGACACTTTGGGGATGGTAAACTTAAAATAGCTTCCACCTTATCTAGACATACCTTTATCCCTTTGGTATTTACTTTATATCCCAAGAACATGCCTTCCTCCATTACAAAGGTGCATTTATTGGGATTTAGCTTCATGTTTATTTCTCTTAAGGTTTTGAATGTTTCCTCAATGTCCCTTATTATTTCATGTTCCGTGCAGATTTTGATTACCAGGTCGTCCACATATACCTCCAAATTTCTGCTAGTTTGCTTTTGGAATGCTTTGTCTACCAGATGTTAGTAAGTCGCTCCAGCGTTCTTCAAACTGAAGGGCATTTTGGAGTAGCAAAATATTCCTTGGTATGTGATGAATGTTGTTTTCTCTTCCTCCTCCTTGGCCATTTTTATTTGATGGTATCCTTTGTATGCATCTAGAAAGCACTTGAAAGGGTATCCGTAAAGGGATTCCACCTTCCAATCTATTTTCAGTAGTAGATAACCATCTTTGGGACATGCCTTATTCAGGTCTTTGAGATCCACACACATTCTCCAGCTGCCATCATGCTTTTTCACCATTACTGGGTTTGACAACCAGCTGTGATAATGGAATTCCTTCATTATGCCGGCGTCTACTAATTTTTCCACTTCCTCTTGTATTGCTTTGTTTCTCTTGGGTGCTTGGCTTTTTTTCTTTTGTTTGACTGGCGAGTATCCTTCAAGCACGTTCAGTCTATGTTCCGCTATATTCCGTAGAACCCATGTCATGTTCGCTGGTTTCCAAGCAAATATGTCAAGGTTGCGTCTAAGTAAGCCACACAACTCCTTCCGGCCTTCTTCTATTAGGGTGAAACCTATCACTATTTTCTGTTCTGGGTATTTCGGATGAACTGCCACTTTGATTCTTTCCTCCGCAGATGGAGTGATAGCGGAAGGCTGTGCTTCTGATCCTGAGACCATCGTGCACTCAAGCAGGCTAATTTTGCTACTCCGTAATGTGACTATTCCTCCAGATACTAGAAATTTTAACATTCCATGAGCTATAGATAGGACTGCCTGAATTTTCCTTACTCTAAGTCTCCCTATGATCCCGTTGTATGGAAATGGTGACCTCACCACCATAAAGTTCATCCACGTGGAGGTGGAATGTTCCTTGTCGCCTATCTATACTAGTAGTGATATTTGACCAATTGGCCATATGATTTCCCCACTGAAACCAATGAGAGGTGTTGTGGCCGGGACCATTTGGCTTTTTACCTCTAGACGGAGCCTATTGAAGAAATGTTCATATAGTATTTCTGAAGCTGGCTCTCCATCTACATACATGCGATGTATAAAGTGACCTCCTATTTTTGCTTTAAAGATCATGGGGCCTTCCGTTCCGTCCTCATCTCCTAGCGGTGGGAACTAAATTTATGAATTGGAGGAGAAGCCTTGTGTGATCCTTTGCCTGGCCACCCTTTGCCATGGCTGGACCATTAGGATCGCCATAGATTTGTCCTTCCCGAAAGCTACTCCCTTCTTTGCCACCTTCGGTTGGTCTTTTCCGCTGCCCTATTTTAGCTCCTTGATTACATGTAACAACTTTCCAGCCTTGATTAATTCTTCTATATGTCTTTTTAGATGCATGCACTCATCAGTGTTATGCCTCACTTCCCCATGAAATTCACAGAACTTGTTGTTTCTTTTTTCTACAGGCGTTGTCATTGGTGGCAGAGTTTTGAATTTGCCCTTATCTAAAGCTAAAATTTCCCTTGTGGATTTTATGAGGAGCGTGAACTTGTCACTACTTCGTTCAGACCTTTGCTGGTTCTGGAAGTCGCCCTTTTGTCAAAATTTTGCCTTCTCCTAGCTTCCTGTTGCTTCCATGCCAGAAGTGCTTTCTTCCATGCCTGGTTGGAAGCTGCCACCTCTCCCCTGAGGAACGCTATGGTTACCCTCATCATTTCATCCAATGATTTTGGGATTTTGTTGTGTTAGACATTTTATGTGTTTGGGATTGGTGATTCTGTGCATGAATCAGGAGATTCTCATGTACTTTGAGGCTCTCTTAGCATGCCTACTCTCGGTCTTGAATCTTTGTACAAAATCTTCTGTAGATTCCCCTTCTCTTTGCTTGATGTGGTAAATTTCTACTAGGTCTTTGATACATTTCTTTTGTTGAAGGAAGTTTTCTAGGAATGTCTTTTTCAAGTCATCATAACTATCTATGGATTCTGGAGGTAGGTCATCGAACCATACCCTAGCGGATCCAGTAAGTGTAGAATTGACATGTGGCACCATGTCAGCATTGCCCAATGTTTTACCTTCGCAGTTGCTTGAAAAAATTTCAAGTGATCTTCCGGATCATCACTTTCGTCGTATGTTTTGACATTACTTGGCATCCGAGTCTTATTTGGGAAGTCAAAGTAGCGGATCCGGGGTGTGAAGGAATCAGTTTCCTCGCACACCCATGGTTGAGACAAGTCGTCTTCCTCAATGCTTGAGTTTTGTTTCTTGGACCTTGACTTCTAGTGTCCCCCTCCGCTATATTCGCTTTCAAAGAGCACTTCTGTCCTTCGTGAATACGTTCATGCATGGTGACGTTTTCTGGGAACGGATTCTGTTTCTCTTGGATGGGAACTTTGGTAACGGCCTTCTAAGCGTGTGGACATGTTCTTTCCTTTACCTCCTAGCCTACCGAATACGCATCCTTCCTTTCTCCTTTTATCCTTTAGCCTGTGTCTAGGTGACTCTGACCTACCATGTCTTACCCTGGAGAAGACGTTGTGTAACGCCTCGACCCAAAAGGGTAGAAGTATTACAAATATGGTGTGACATCAAAAGCATACACAATCATAACACAAGCATAAACAGCGGAAGTCTTAAATAAATAACCAAAGGAAATAAGTCAACATGACTTAAGGTACATAAGTTCTTAAAGGACAAACACATCCAAACGAAATTACCAAAATAACGAATGTCTTGAAAAGAAATAATTCATATATCAAAACTAAGATCTTTAGGGTAAGTCCACACTCAGCACTCATATCCTGAAAGCAACCCCAGCTCCTAGCTTAGATACCTGCCGCAGGAAAAGAAAGTGCGGCTGAGCTTACAAAGCCCAGTGAACAGATATATATAATCAAATACAAAAGATAATGGATAATCAAAGGATACGATATAAGGTGCAAAGGATATCACAAGACATGATCAAAGGAATACAAATATAAGGTAAGACAAATCAGAAGTCAATTCATAGTGTAAGGTAAGATGAAATCAGAAAATCGAATCAAGTCCAATTACCAAGCCCAAACAAATCATATCATAGTAACCACGGAGTCATGAGCTCCCTGGTATGTGCTTAATTACACATACCTTTTACCTTTAAAAACGAGCTAAAGTAACCAAAAACGGACTTAAAATGCCAAATAT